>KZ825950.1:0-98727 GCA_003184645.1 Aspergillus ellipticus CBS 707.79 | reverse complement strand
GGAGGCGAAGGTTAGGACAAGGTGTAGCGGTGGATCTGAGGTGTTCTCTGGTGGGTGGGAGGACGTGGATATCAGGCGCGGTGCCTGGAGTTGCTCAATCACTGCCGGCCGGGCGTGAATCGCTTGTTCGGCGCGGATTATCTCACCCGGAACACCGTGGGAGGGCTGGGAGGTGCGGCTGGTTCGCGTATATCTCAGCATGCAGTTGTGCCAGTGGGCGAAACCGAGCGGCAACGGGAAAGTGTAAAATCGACGAGACGCAGAAAAAAAAGTTGGGGATCGATCGGTTCGTGGCAGAGACGACTCACCCCAGATGGCTTGAATTCGCTGTGGACAGTACAAAAAGAAAGGAAATCCCCGCGGAGAATCTCGCCGGTAATCAATTGACCTGGCGTTGTGCAATTTGTCCAGTGGAAGAAAAGGGAAAAGAGGGAGGCGGGAATCATATATAGATCGATATCTGGAAGAACACACGCCCGAAGGAGACACCCGAATCTGGGCGGTGATGTATAGAGAGTGTGTGGTATCTGATACAGAACACCAAAGAAAATGCCGATAGATCGGAACACTTAGATTGCAAGACTCAAATGGAGATCGATTAAATAGCTAGGCCATTCTGGTCCAGGACTGACCTTGTGTTTGACAGGGAAAGAAAGCAGTCCAATGGATTCAACTCCAGCATAAAGGAATGAAGCAGAAGAAGAATAAAAATAGTGAAAACAATTAATAACAATAATACACGGTCCGTAGAAGGAAGACAGACCGACCCTGTGTCCTACCTGCTACATCGACGATGGGCTGGTGACAGTTGAGGCTGATAGGCTGCGTACATCCTGGCACAGGCTGGGAATGATGGGATGCCCGCCCCCCGTTGCGGTCTAGCGCGTCACGTGGTGCCGCTCCCGGGATTTCCTGCGCAGATCGGCCCATCCTGCCCTTCCCCGGACTATGGTCGAGACATCATACGAGAAAGGGTGCTCACCCTCATGGGGTCGGTTCCATTCGGACCCTGCGCCTGGCGCTGGCTATCCCCGACCCCATCATGTCACTGATCGAGTGCCATCGTCGGTGGCAGAACTGGCACGATCAGACAAGATCGTGTACGCCGTAGTATCAATCAATCACTAGTCTCCGATCCATTCCCGACTTCTCCGGCCCGTTCTCCGAATGAAGATCCATTATCTTCATACTACTTAAGTAGAGAATCCCAGCCTTTTAGAGTCGATATCTGAGTTATGTAGCGGCGGTCTCGCCTGCGGTTTTGATCTGAAGCCATCAGTAATGGACACGTCCACAGCATAATTCCCTGGTCCTGCAAGTCGGGGAGCTTTGAAATCGACATCCGCGCCAAGGCAGATATTTCACCGCCTCCGCTATCGCATATCAGTTCGCATATCAGTGCGCCTGTCATCTTTAGCACCCGACTACTAGTACAGCTTGATCCCTGTTCGCCCAGGTATTGATTTGTTTTAGTGATAGCTTAATGCCCATTATGACGTGCGAGATCTACGGAGTACTGTATTCACTGTAATTGCCAACCCTGCATTCCTTTACTACCTTACTGTCCAGGCCCAGCCTACGACGGTGGTATTGTGCCCTGGTTATTTCGGTTCCGGAAGTCCTTCTGCGTCGATAAATCTCAATGCAAATAAAGGCGCAGAAATGGTCGTCAATCATGAACAGAGGCGACATTTTTCAGCAAATGCAGCTATAGATCGGTAAAGCCCACAAAACACCAGACGCCTCGACTTGTCTAAATTAAGCGCGGATCCCAAACATCACGATACACTTATTCCTCATCGGGTGGCATCTCATCCTCAATGTATCTCACAAGTGACACCCGCATCTCCGTCGTGTCATCCCCTCGCAAAACATCGCTCACAAAATGCGCCTCAATCTGCATTTGTACCTATCCGTAAAGTTAGCACCCCAGTGCATGGCTAAAGCAGAACCAAGAGCGATCGGCTTCCAGGCGACGCGCTCTCCCTTACCATCTCCAGTGCGCCCCGCAGAACTCCACAGAGGATATTGGAAAACCAGAGCTCATCTTGTGCTCGTCCATCATCTGGCAATTCAACAAAGTCTGCCAATGGGTTTTCATCAAATACCAGAGAGAACTGGTTGTTGTCGCTAGTCCAATTGGTGACGGTGGGCGCGATGTTGAGAAAAATCCGGAACCCAACCTGGTGCGGCGGTGCCTGTCAGCTTCAAGGAGTCTATGACAATTCGTCCGGATTTTGAGAAAATTATCTACTGCATACCTTCGCGATCATATCCGCCGTTTCCCGGAAATTAGCACATCGGCCTACGTTCGACTTGGCCAGAAAGTCCTCAATTAGTCGCATGCCGATGTTGTAGCCCATCTTTTCCAGCTGCTTGTTCACGTCTTGATAGTTCCCATCGTAGTCTTGGCAAAGCTGCGCGACTATCGTTCCGTATGTCAACGTTACCAGTTCGGCGTTCACTTTGTCAACTCTCGTTCTGGGAATGCCGGGGAAACATTAGTTTTCGGTTCATTCTGCACTGGCTCCACTGGCTGATTATTTATTGAGAGTGAGGTCGGAAACCAGTCATCAACATGCAGCTTACTGACTTCCACAGCCTGTGGAGTTGAGGAGTCAGTCAGAAATGTTGCTGGCCGGCTGAAACGAAGGGGCAAGGACAGCTTACTCTTCCCCGATCCTGGATGCTTTCGTGGCGGATGACATCGTCGGAGTCTTCTCGGATCCCTCACGCTTTTGTGAAGAATATCGTTTTGTTTAAGTCCCGAGCGGGAATGGATGGGCTGGATCGAGGGTCGAGGGGGTATCGCGCAATCGGCTAATCGAAACAATGGACAAGCAGTAGCACAGTCCTCCCCGTTCGAATCGGTGGACCGAGGGGGGACGGAGGCGGAGCTGCACGCGCCTGGTGGACCAGCGCCGGGCGCTTACCGCGGCTACAGTGCTTTCGGCGTCGCGCTTACGGCAGAACATGTCCGAACGTAAGACTTAGTCCGGCCATCACTGGTGGCTCGATCGCGTGTCTCGCTCGGTCATTTGCACCCCTCGCCGCCATCAGCAACTGGTCTTGCATTTTGTTCTTTTATCTTTTGTTTGCACTCCCTTGCAATATGTCGGGAGAAAAGCGCCCTGCGCAAGAAGCCTTTGGCTCGTCCAGTCAGCTTGTCGTCAAGCGAAAGAAGTCTGACGCCGGCCTCAATGACGGCTCAGCCGTTGTCAAAAGCTCTTCGCAGAATGGGGCTTTAGTGCAGACCGTATGATCTTCATGGGATTCCTCTGCCGAAAACTACCTCCAAATGTTCTCTCTTGGTTGACCATGGTCACAGGTTCCCCGCACCAGCGGGCTACAAGCCCCGATCATGGAATTGACAGGTGAGATGTCCTGCTGTGGTGACATACACTCTCTGCTAATTTGGTCAATACTAGGTCATTCGGGCGAGGTTTTCCCTGTGCGATTTGACCCAACGGCGCAACACATTGCTTCAGGCTCAATGGATCGATCGATCTGTACGTGTTTCATCTTATCATACCTGTCTAGCGATACGGACTAACTAAAGAATCAATAATAGTGCTCTGGAACACTTATGGACAGTGCGAAAATTACGGTGCTTTGTCAGGCCACCGAGGGGCGGTTCTTGATCTACAATGGTCGCGCGACTCCAGAACATTATTTTCCGCATCTGCCGACATGACGCTTGCAAGTTGGGATTTGGAGACGGGGCAAAGAATCCGCCGGCATATCGGGCACGAGGAGGCTATCAACTGCCTCGATATCAGCAAAAGAGGCCAGGAATTGTTAGTCAGCGCGAGTGACGACGGCTGCATAGGAATCTGGGATCCCCGACAGAAGGAAGCAATCGAATATCTGGAAACCGAGCTACCTATAACGGCGGTGGCTCTTTCGGAGGCAGGACACGAAATATATAGTGGCGGTATCGATAACACTATCCATACCTGGGATCTGCGAAAGAAAGGGATCATCTACTCTATGACGGGTCACATGGACACCATCACCTCTCTCGAGATATCGCCTGACTCGCAAACCCTCCTTTCCAATTCGCATGACTCGACCGTGCGGACATGGGACATCCGACCTTTCGCGCCGACAAATCGGCACATCAGGACCTTTGACGGCGCTCCGGTTGGCTTGGAGAAGAACCTTATCCGCGCAAGTTGGGACCCAAGCAGCGAGAAGATCGCA
The DNA here is from genome assembly GCA_003184645.1 of Aspergillus ellipticus CBS 707.79. Taxonomy (NCBI): domain Eukaryota; kingdom Fungi; phylum Ascomycota; class Eurotiomycetes; order Eurotiales; family Aspergillaceae; genus Aspergillus; species Aspergillus ellipticus. The sequence continues at coordinate 94,524 of KZ825950.1, read as the reverse complement.
GCGGGTAGTGGTGACAGAAGTGTTGTTGTCTGGAACGCGAAGTCTGGAAAACTCCTCTACAAACTTCCGGGACACAAGGGGACTGTCAATGACGTCCGATTCTCGCCCAACAATGAACCAATCAGTGAGTCCTACCTAGGGTTGTAACATATCATTGTTTTTGTACTCATCATTGTCCACAGTTGTTTCTGGATCATCCGACCGAACTCTCATGCTTGGGGAGCTTGGAAAGTGAGGGTGCTGCTATACACATCACGCAGCAAACATGATAGTAAATTGAGCCCCCACCTGTAAAGGGCATTGGTTTACAACGACCCACGATACAACGCAGTCCCGCTCTCGGGTCTCCATGAAGCTTTAACATGTGGGGACTGCAATACATTCGTCAGCCCAGGTCTGGCCGATTGGAATGTGTCAATCAGGTTGGCAAGCCATTAGGGCTAAGGGCCAATTGCATGGCAGGGAAGGGACGCTACCGATATTCGAATAACACCCGTGAGCGCAGCATGTCCAAATTTTTGTGCTTTGCAAATGTAATAATATAACGCACGTCTGAATAAATATGACTCATACTCGAACCCGTGTGTAAACTGAAGATGTCCTTGCTGCGTACTTGGTGGGTGGTGATCCCGATCGCGATCCGGCGGACTGTTCGGGTAGTAGTGGTAGCCTCTCGATAAGATTCCAAGTCTGCCGCCGGCTCATCGGCATCCATTGGCTGTCATGGAGGCCCCAGAGTGATTGCGAGGCCGAAACAGTTGGTCTCCTTCAGATCCCCGGGGCCACCCCATCCTTAATATGCGTGTCATCATTGTCATGCTCCAGATAGTCGCATCTCCTTGTTCGGGGGCACTGGGGCGGAGGAAAAGATGGCGCGGTAGAAAGGCCAAGCAAGGTATTTAGTTATGATGGATGGATCAATAATAAGAAGATGGAGAACATCATATCGTAAGATCAGTCTGCTTAGTCGGGTTGAGTCGTCTGGCGGCGGGTTAACGGAAAGCTCGGTCTTGTGCCTATACTATACTTAGACAGCTGGCGCCGCTCTACATCTACCAGCGAACGTGGGTCATCCAGGGGTAAATAGCCAGCCCCTAAAAAGACACGAACGAACAAAAAGACCAAATCATAGGCCATTCGGCCATCGGCTGCTAATAATAAACCATCCGCGAGATGGTCGGGTCCGCAGACTGGATCACCATGAAAATTTCCTAGCCATGAATAGCATTCACATCGTGGTGGACGGAATTGCGAGGATACCGCGGAGCCTGGAAGCAGCTAAGCTCCCCAGGCTAGTGTTGTGAGCGCGGTAAGAAGTACTCCGTAGTAACAAGTAACAACGGAGGGCGTATCTAACTACTAAGGTAGGTGGGTACCTTAGGTAGGTACAGAGTACGGAGTATAGGAGGCGTATCTCCGTATGTATTGAGGGAGGGAGTGTATAGTATGCCTGCCTGCCTGCCTGCCTACTACGGTACTACTGCTTCTCCTCACCCTCCATCTCAGCTCATCGCCCTCGATCATGATCGTTCTTTCTTGCTTGCATTGTTTGTCTCTCGAGCTCTGTCGCTAATCTCTCTCTCTTGGCCATTATCAATTCACCCTTATCAGTACCTAACCGATCTCTGGGCACTTGTTCTTCCTTCTCCCAGTCCAGACTATCTCTCGTGTAATACCACCACTCTCCTCCAGACTGGCTTGAACATTCTCACCTTTTGGGACATAACTGTCTATCTTCCTGGCTAGCCCGGTGCTTTGCCTGCTTCATTCGCTTACTTGTGTCTTCTTCCTTTTGGCACCCCTCACGCCCTTCGTCCACTTCCTTGAGACTGTCTCAGCGATCCGCCGATTTGAATACCCCCTGTGTCGCCGGGTCGGTTTCGCGGTCGGAGTCCCTACACCTTATGCTGCTCCCCCGGGCCCCCTCCTTTTCCCAGGCTTGATCTTCATTATGAATGTATAGCAACGCAACCGAAATCATAGCCATTTATCCAACCCAACCCGCCGAGTCCGGCCTTTGCCATCTACCGCCCGCTTTGAACCACGAGGTCGATCATTCCAGACGGCTTTCGTCGGGGCTTTTACGTTCCAGCGACGTCTATTTGTGTGTTGTTCAACGAATGCGGAAGTGGACTCCAGTACATATCACGGCGGAACATATCACATCACATTCGAGACCGGAGTCGCCCATATTAATCTTGTCGCATTTAATACTGGACAGTGATCTTTGTCAAATACTCAGCTTCTGTCCTGAATATCTCCCGATGTCATTGTTCGACTTTTAGATTGACTTGCCATGGAGTCGGTTCAGCTGTCTTATCCGCAATCGACACATTCCAGCTCGGGCCCCGGCATGTTGCCCGATAGCTCTTCGCATGGCAATCACAATAGATCGATTACCGATGACCGCCTCCAAGGAGCTTCCGATCGTGAGGAGCGCTTCTCCTCACGGGTAACCAACCATCGTCTCAATATTGAACAGCGATTCCTAGGTGACCGCGCTGAGCGTCGCGAACCCCGGTTACCTGGAGGCTCGACACCGTCGCATCATTCTTCCAGAAATGCTGCTGCATCGCATTATACGCCACGAGGGCCCTACTTTCCAATTGAATTACAATCGGCAGTTGACGGAACCCCCCAGGAAGTGCGGTCGAACGCTAGATCAGAACGAGGACCACACGATGCACATTCCCGATCGGATCCTGAAAGCCTCCGACGTGGCGGGCGATCATGCGGGTCGATGCTCAAGGAGAAGAGGGTTCGAAGGCGGCTTATCACGCTGGTTGTATCTGCAGCTTTCCTCATCCTCGTCGTCGCCATCTATCTCGCATTCGCTGCTTCCCGTACGACATTGGGCCGGGAGCTCAAAATTCTTCTCATCTTCATGATCCTAATTCTCGGAATTGTTTTCTGTCATTCTCTCACTCGCTTCCTGATGGTAATTTTACGACGGCCGGACTCTGATGTCGCTACGAATCGCATACCCAGTCGGGCAGGACCGGCCGGCTATGCGCAACCAGCCCGTCCTATCCACGTTATCTTAGCAGGAGATGAAGACGTGGCGGAAAGCCAAAATACCGTGCGGGAAAAGGTCGCGGCACCCCCTCCAGCATACGGTCTTTGGAGAAGTAGCGTAGTAAGTACCCACACATGCATCCGGTGTGCATTGTTCTGCCGGTCCCTTGGTTGGCAGAAGCCTTACTGATTCATGCACCTGCAGAGGATAAATCCCGACCTGCTCTATTGGCAGCGTGTGGAAAATAGTCGGCAACAGCTTAAGAGTATCGATAGGCGTGAGAGCAATAAAGCTCGGATACCCCGGCCTCCCAGCTACACATCCGACAATGGCATCGACTATGTGATTGAAGCGCAACCACGATCATTGACGCAATGGCACATTCCTGAGGAGCCAGAGTATCGGCAGTAATCATACACCGTCCCTCTCGTGTTTCGACGGTTTGGGATCGACTCCACCAATACAATAACACCCGCATTCCCCTCACTACCTTTAAAACACCTGGTGCAGTGGTAGCTACATTGCATAAACCTGGATTTCCTTTGCTTGAGATATCCCCCGTGGCCTTGCTTCATTCTCTTACGGCTTTTTCTATGCCGTCTCTTTTCTTTTCTTTATCTTTTTTTTTATCCAGAAATCGATTTTTCTCGGATCGGTTGGAACAAAGCGGGAGTTTTACTGGCATGCAAGCAATGATCCATTCAAACATCATTGATTGAGCGCCATTTTGTTCAAATTAAGGCCTTTTTTTTGTTTTTTTTTGGCATTGTTTGAGATTTGGACAACCTGAGCTATGAAGACCCACCGTAACTGCGTTATTAGTTACACAGTTAACTAGTAGGTTAGTTAGTGAGGTAGATAACCATGCTGATTCGCCAAGAAGCCCATATTAATAATGAATGCTTCTGTAATATTACTCCGTACTTCACCAACTAAATGGGCTCCCAAGGGGGTGATCGGAACGGCATATCTGGCCGCTCGGAGGCGCCCAAAAATCAAACCGATTCGCCGTGGTTGGATACGACCTCACGTGCGGCGCCGCGGCCACCAACAACCTCCTTATCTAGCCAGTTCTCCAGAACCCCTTCCTTCAAAGTCAATCAGCTTGCCGACTAGCGGGGAATCCCACGCTGAACAGTTCATCAACGCGCTCCCATGCCATTGATAACTGCTTCGCTGCTGCGGTAATGCGCTCGGGATGTTGGCACTTGCAGATGTCCGATCTCCGTTCAGCATGGATGATGACCTGGGTCTTGCTGCTGTCGCTATGGCTTGCCATGGCCCAGGGCATGCGGACCGCTCAGGTAAAGGATCTCAGGTAAGTCTTCCCATCTATAGACCCGTTCGGTGGTTGCGTCGTATGGACAATTAGACGAATGCTAATACGCTCGATGTCTAGAAAAGAAACAGAACACATGTTCTACCATGGATTTGAGAACTACATCGAACATGCCTTTCCGGAAGATGAGCTCCGTCCACTGTCTTGCCGTCCGCTGGTCCGCGACCGAGAAAACCCCGCGCATGCAGAGCTCAACGATGTCTTGGGCAACTATTCACTGACGCTGATCGACAGCCTATCTTCTCTTGCGATCCTTTCGTCGAGTCCTGAGGAGGGCCAAAAAGCCTGGGGTTATTTCCAAAATGGGGTTGGGGACTTTGTCGCGTTATATGGAGATGGTAGCAATGGCCCTGCAGGCCAGGGCAAAAGGAGTAGAGGGTTTGATATAGACAGCAAGGTTCAGGTTTTCGAGACTGTGATTAGAGGGCTGGGTACGCATTAGATTTCGCTCGTGGGAAGTTGATGTCTCTAACAACATCTGCAGGCGGGCTACTCAGCGCTCATCTTTTTGCTGTGGGTGATCTCCCCATCAGCGGATACAACCCCCCCGAAGCAGACGCTATCTTTGCCAAAGCCTGGGATAGGACGCCTTTCCCTGAGGACAGACATGGTATCCGATGGGAGAACGGTTTTGTCTACGACGGTCAACTCCTGCGACTTGCCGCAGATTTAGCGAATCGCATTCTGCCCGCATTCTATACAGACACAGGACTCCCCTACCCACGGGTCAACCTACGGCATGGGGTGCAACGGCAGCCCTACTACGCAAACTCGCCGTTTAACTCCGCTTCTACATGCGAGGATTCCAATCCCGAACAATATCTAAGGTCTCGTCGGTCCTCGCCCCCAGAGACCACGGAAACCTGCAGCGCTGGCGCTGGCAGTCTAGTACTAGAATTTACCGTTCTTAGCAGGCTCACCGGGGACGGTCGATACGAGGAACTTGCGAAGCGGGCCTTTTGGGCTGTCTGGGCAAGGAGGAGTGAAATTGGACTCATCGGATCCGGTATTGATGCTGAATCGGGCCGATGGGTCCATTCTTATACAGGGGTGAGTCATTCAAGGAGTCTGAGCAATTGGGAGGGAATTACTAATCTGGTATCAATATCTTAGATCGGCGCGGGGATTGATAGCTTTTTCGAATACGCCTTCAAGTCCTACGTTTTACTCTCTTCGGGGGAACGACCCCCTGCTAATACCAGCAGTCCGTGGAATGTCCTAGATAGCTATTTTCTACCACTGAGTGAGTACGAACATTCGGCGGACGCCTTTCTGAAAGTCTGGCAAGAGTCGCATGCGTCGATCAAGAGACACTTGTATCGAGGAGAAGGTCATCAACACCCGCACTTGATTCAGGGGGACATATTTACCGGAGCGACCCGTGCTTTTTGGATCGACAGTCTCAGCGCCTTCTACCCTGGACTTCTAACCTTGGCAGGAGAGGTGGATGAAGCTATCGGGATTCATCTGCTGACCACGGCGGTCTGGACCAGGTTTTCTGGCCTGCCTGAACGGTGGAACGTTGCCACGGGCAATATTGAACAGGGTCTTTCCTGGTACGGTGGCCGGCCCGAGTTCGTGGAGTCTACATATTATCTCTACCGGGCGACCAAGGATCCCTGGTATTTACACGTCGGTGAGATGGTGCTGCGGGATATCAAACGACGTTGCTGGGCCAAATGCGGCTGGGCAGGCATTCAGGATGTCCGGAGTGGTGAGCTCAATGACCGGATGGAGAGCTTCTTCCTTGGTGAAACGGCCAAGTACATGTTTCTGCTCTACGACTTTGACCACCCCCTCAATACAATGGATCAGCCATTTGTCTTCTCTACCGAGGGTCATCCTCTTCTAATTCCCAGGAACGTCACGGCACACCATCGTGAACACAAACGACTGTCGGTGAATGAGCAAAACATCGAATCGATCTGCCCAGCAGCACCTGAGCCTCCAATTTTGAGCGTCTCATCTACCGCAGCGCGTCCCGATGTGTTCCATGCCGCGAACTTGGCTCGTCTGCATCTCATGCCTAGCAGGGGCTTGGCCGAAGGCCCTCTTCTAGACTATGCCCAGGACCACCCAAGTGTGTCCGTATCGGACCTATCGTCCCCAACCAACTACACCTTCTTCCCGTGGACGCTGCCTCCGGAACTAGTGCCGTTCAATGCAACTAGCTCGCCTATGACTGTTCACCCTACCCTCGACATATCCTTCCCCGCTCTTCCCGGAATGATCATAGGGCCTGGGTCCCTGGAACGAGTACGAGATGGAATACTCATCAAAGCTATTGGGGGGCTGCGGATGAGTATGGTCCAGGATGTCCCTGTGCACGGGGATGCGGATGGCGACGAGTTTCGAGTGCAGGTAATCAATAATGTGCCCCTGGGCAAAGACGAGAAGGTATATCTTCTCCGGGAAATCACATTCGATGTCCTAGACCCCACCGATCCGAATTTCACTCGCGTGCGTGACACGAGTATGGTTGACATCGTCATTGACGTTATCCCAGAGATTATCCGTCGACGAAATGATTCAAATGATGGTCAAGAACCAGCCGCACCCCAGCAGGCCAGTGGAGCCATCGTTCACGGCTCCTCGTCCGTCGGTGACAAAGTCGGCAGTGTAGATCCACCCAGCTCCAGTATGAAGACGGTCCTGTCTTCGCTCATGAACACTCTATCGACTCTACTCCGGGAGGAAGTCCAGGGTCCGACGAGTCTGCCGCCGAAGAAAGCGTCTTCTCTCCGACTATTGCTCCCGGCAGCCATGTCCACCGGTCTCGGGTCGGCTCCGCTGCCGGATGTGGAAGATGCCCCAACAGTCTCCATCACCGGCGACCCATCCAAGCAACGACTCACCTGGTCCAGCATCTACTTTGCCGATGAGCTCTGCGACACTCGTGTTCTGCGTGACATCGCGCAGAACCACCAGGTGCTCGTCGTCAAGCGTGGCGGGTGTAGCTTCTCGCAGAAGCTGCGGAACATCGCCGCATATCCGCCGTCGCGATATGCGTTGAAGCTGGTGATTATTGTCTCCTACGACGACGATTTGGAAGGGCAGGGGGGGTCGGACACCACGACGCCCGGCTTAGCTGCAGTCCGTGCCGAGCCATACCTCGCTCGCCCGCACCTGGACGAGACGCAGCTAACAGCGGGGGGGATTCCACGGCGCCAGCTTCTCAGCGTAGTCATGGCGGGAGGGGGTGAGGAAACGTATGAGTTGCTGCGGCAGGCGACAGCCTTGGGGATCAAACGGCGGTATACGGTGCGGTCCCGGGGGGTGCCGATCAATAATCTGTATATTGTGTAATAGCGTCGGTAGTCCGGAATAATGTGCATGTACTCCGTACAGACAGACAGACAGACAGAGTGATGTGATCTTGCATAATGCTCTCGCCATATCACCCATGTAACCAACCACAGCCGCTGCCACCGGCGCAGCCCCGGCCATCCATGGACCGGCTGCCTCAGCCCCGTCGATTGACCGTCCCCCGCGCCACCGTCACCGAGTCCGTCACCGCCTGCCTCCCCGGGGCAAGCGATAAGCCCGGCGACCCGCGATAAGGAGTCGGGAAGACTGGAACGGACACGATCATGTTGGATCTTGGATTCTTGGATCGGTGACCCGTGAAGCGTGCAGCGTTAAGGTTTTGCCCCGGTTCAGAATCTGGCCCGGTTCCTGGACGAGGTTTTGGCCGGTTCGGTTTGCCTTCGCCTCTCCGCATCGTATAAGTATTCGGTCGGGGTCCTGTCATTCGATCGAGCCTGCGACTTCTACTATTAGCTCCCCCAACCTTCTCTTTGTCGCAGACAGACCCCGCATTCTCTTGTGCTTCCCCTCTTTTCCGGTCTGTTTGTTTACTTGACTTGTAACTTGACTCGGTCTTTTTTCTCTCTCTCCTTCTTTGTGATTGAGATAAACAGATTCGGTCTCTTCCAGTCCACTCACTCTCTTCTCCCAAAGGGAAAAAAAAAAAAAAAAAAAAGGAACCCCCAAAAATAACAATCCCGCCAAAATGCGTCTCCAAGAAGACCCTTCCACCCCCTCCACCATCATCAACATCACCTCCTCTTCGACTCTGGCCTCTACAACCACAACCACAACCGAATCCCCCTCCACCCCCAAAACAACCCTTACCGCCCCAACTCCCACGTTCACCAGGCCCCTCTACTTCGCCTACGGCTCCAACCTCTCCCCCACCCAAATGTCCACCCGCTGCACCAACAACCCCTCCTCCTCCATTCCCCTCGCAATCGCCCGCCTTCCGCGCTGGCGCTGGCTCATCTGCCAAGCCGGCTACGCGAATGTCCTTCCACCCGCGGACCTGCGCGCGGGGGGCCAACTCAAGGCCGATATCCCCGTCGCTGAGGATGACGATGTGTACGGGGTGTTGTACGCCATGGATGAGAAGGATGAGCGCGTGCTCGATGGCTACGAGGGGGTGGATTGGGCGGCACCGCTGGCGGTGGAAGGGGAGGCCAGTGTGTCTCCTGCGATTCGGGAGCGCGAGCAGGGTAAGGGGAGTTATAACAAGTGGGTGGTGGAGGCGGAGGTTGTGCAGTGGATTGGTGGAGATGGGGGTGCCGACACGATCCCGGTTCTGGTCTACGTTGATGAGAATCGCGTTGAGCTGGGTCCGCCCAAGGAGGAGTATATTCCTAGGATGAATCGCGCGATTCGGGAGTCCGTGGCCATTGGTTTTCCCGGCCCTTGGGCCGAGAAGGTCATGAGGCCCTCCATTCCGTTGAATTGAGATGAGGTGATATGATGTGATTGATGGCTTGTGTTAGCGTTTTCGCTCTCTCCCTCTCTCTCTCTCTCTCTCTCTCTCTCTCTCTCTCTCTACCTATATTCTGTCTCTTTCTATCGCTAATAGATTGACCATCGATTCCTTTTTGTGTGTGGGGGGTTGGGTTTTATGCTACGGCTGGGTGTTATTGTTGAGTCGTAAAGTATGACATAGCGATGGACTTGAATGGATGCATATTATGTCACTGGTATTTCATGTAGTCTATAGAAGTATGAAGATGTAGAAAAGTAAAATCATGTCCTCTTGACATCGACTACGCTGGATGCCAAGTATTCCAACTTTTTTTGGCCCTGCCGGTTTTATTTTCCAATGGCAGCCGTTCCTGGCGGTGGGTCAATGGCTTTTTTATCCCCGTCGATGTCAATCACCCGTCGATGCGGAGGATTCTCCTTGGTAGCGAATCATTCCTCCACATCGGACTCAACCCGGTCGGGATTGCAACCACAGCATGGATATGCGATCAAGTACTGCGGCAACCCCGGCGATTTGCCCCGGCGAGCTGTTTTTGAGCGTATTTTTTGTTTTGAGATTTGCTTGCTTGAAACCAGATCACCGAACAGGAAGGGAAACGAAATTTTGTGCGTGTCGTAGCATGGGGTCATTAAGCCATCTTCTCCTCCTGACCGGAGAGAAGCGTGTACACGGGGGCAGGCAGCTTGTCCCGTCCCTTGAGGAACTCGAGCTCGAGGATGAACACAAAGCTCATCAGATCACCGCCCATGCCCTTGATGAGTTCACCGGCCGCATATGCTGAACCACCTGTAGGATGATAAGTTAGCTGTGACGGTTCACACGGTCTGCAGACGCGGTGGAAATCTACCAGTAGCAATGATATCGTCAATCACAATCACCTTCTGGCCCGGCTTGATCGCATCGGCCTGCATCTGGAAGAAGTCCTCGCCATATTCCTTCTGGTAGCCCTTGGTCTCACAGGGGCCCGGGAGCTTGCCCTGCTTGCGGACGGGGACGAAGCCGGCACCCATGCGCAGAGCCAGACTGGGTCCAATCAGGAAACCACGGGCCTCCAGTCCCACGATCACATCGGGCTTCTGGTTGCCGTTGCTCGCAAGGATGTGCAACTCCAGGCAGCGGAGGAGGGCTTCGTGCAGAGTGTAATCGGCGAAGATCGGGAGGATGTCTTCAAACAGGATGCCCGGAGACGGGAAGTCAGGGAACTGACGCAAAGCCCCGCGCAGCTTTACTTTAAGACTGGCGAGTTCGGCGGCGCTGGCGGAAGAGGTGGAGGACTGTCCGGCGACTTGGGCGGCGGTGGTGGCATCGGGAGGTGGGAGGGGGGTGGTGGAAGTTGGTTGGGACATGATGAAGAGAGGAAAGAGAAGAAGAAAAGGGAGAAAAGGGAGGGGGAAGGAGGGGAGAAAAGCAGACCAGGAGGTGAGGGGTGAGGAAGATCGAAAAGGTAAAAATAGTGAAATCGGGGTGATAAGCAGGAGGGGAGGAAATTTCCAAAAAAGAAAAAGAGAAAAAAAAAAGTTGAAGATCTATAGGTAATGCATCCCGATGGTATTGTCATGCGGGTGTAAAGTTTCCGAGCCCGGTCATTACCTTCCTAGTAGGTAGGTACCTAGGTACCACATCCATCTACGATATCTTAGGTACAAGGAGATAACTGTATCAGTCCTTGATCTAGATGCAGGCTCGATTACTTAGGTAAATGGGATGGTTGACGAGTAAGGTAGCTACTCGACTACCTACTTATGTATGTACCTTGAGCATCTGGGATGATTTCCATCAAAGTACAGAGTACCTACAGGTACCGGCCTGTACGGAAACAGGCGGCAGTTCGGTATGGTACGCGAACCGGCTTCCCCTCCTCGAGTCCCCTCTCAGGCAGGCCTTCCCCTCCGACATCCGTCGCGAACTGACCAGCGACGGAGGGAGTCGAGAACCTTTCCCAGCTTCCAGACTCCCCAATCAGCCCATCGGCGTGAGTCAGGGATGTGATCAGTTCGCCTGTTGCTCGAGTCTCGACACTTCCACCGTCGCCCCCCAGGGCGCGTCCAATCTCTTCCGTGGGAGGGACGGGCACCCCTCCTCCGGGCTGAACTATATCGAGGGGGGTCGCACTCGGTGCAACTCACCCCCCTCTCCATGGCGCCATGATGCAAGTCACTGATTCCAGGTTATGCACCCCTCGCTCTGCTGCTGAAGGGCGCCGGTCCGGCCCTCTTACTGGTCAGGGCACCGGTTTCTTATGGCGTTTATTTGGCCTTTCCATGGTCTCGCGTGGTGATACCTGCCTGCCACACGTCGATTTCTCGTCCAACACCCCTCCACAGTGCACCACCCAGCCCTACTAGTGCGGTCAACACAGTTGCTCTTCTTCTGCAAGAGAAGTTACGGTATCTACGGTGTATGTGCCGCGATCTTACCTCTTACCATACCTAGGTACCTTTCTGGTTTCTAGGTACTAACTACCTTACCTTACCTAGGTATCTCTGTTCCCCAGCACGGCCGGTAAGTTGAAACCCCCTGGGGTCCCGGATAATAGGGTATCCATGATGTACCGCCGAGATACCCAGGGAGGTATGGATTCCAGTGCCGGACTGCCTGTAGTCCGGACAAGCCATGTCTATCACCCCATCGCGCTCCCGGGTGGATCACATTCCCGCCGGGGATCGTCATCCTGTGCGGTGCTATCGATAATTCGATATACTCCGCGACACGGGGTTGGTTGGTAGATATAGAGCGACTAACAGTAACTGAAGACGCAGACCCGTCGTCAGCTTGAATCTCTAAAAGCAGCTGGCAGGAAAAATCCTTTGGCTTCAGCTTCTCGTAGGATCAGTTGATGAGCTGATGGCGAGGGTTGGTATCAAAGCAGAGGATTGGGTCTTGAAAAATCCCGGCTACTACCCAGTAGTGAACTATTAGGAGTTTCGTGGTTTGGGTCTTTTTCCAGTTTGGGGAAAGAAGATTGCCAGATTCGACCAAGTAGGACGGTTCGGGTCTGTCCGAATATTCATCCACAATGTCGCTCGTACATATCCTTCAATCGCATTGTTGGTTCTTCAGGAAAGTCCGGATTGAAGTCCCGGAGGGGATGCTCTGCCTAAACCCCCCTCCCCATCTCCTCGCGGTGACTCATCAGATATACATCAATATTAGGTCGAAAGTAGGTAGGTAGGTAGGTACCTTAGGTAGGTACTTTCGTTGTGACCACCGCTGCGTACGTCTGTATTGTGCAAACGCCACACAGTGTCAGGTCCAAACCCCACGCACAGTCGTGTCGTTTCCACTTTCCATACCTCGTACGGAGTACCGTCCCCATCCTTTGCCCGAGTGGGTTGAACTCCCCCATCGGCCGGACCACTGTCTGATCGTCCCCGTGGTTCGCAATCCGATTCTATAAATAATGGCCGCCATGACATCCTCGCTTGGGGCAATTAATAGCAACACCATCACTGTCAAGTCCCCCATCTCAAATGGACTGATGGGTCGCTTCTAGACTTCCATCCGCCCAACAACACGCGTGAAACTCCCGGGGGAGAGGGTCTAGTCCTTGATCCTCAGTCTTGAGTCTAGGCGGCCACACCGCCGTGGCCGGCCCGATAAGCCCTGCGATTTGCTGGCCGAGATTCGGCGCCAGACGGGAGACATCCATGCATGAGATGGATATGGATCATGGATTGGGTGGCAGGCAGACATGCCGCCTATCCCCCCAAGCTCGTAAATTACCGGATCTCCGGCTAGTTAGGACCTTGGCTCAGTGGCTGATGGCGGCCGGACCTGCAGCATCAGGAGCTGTTGCTGCTCCTGAAATAGGCTCGGCGTTGATCTACCCAATCCCACAATACCACGGGGTATGAAGTATGGACCAACCTACGGGTTGGGCTGTGGGCGTCCTGCTTCGGCTGTCATTTCTTGGTCCGCAGTCTATTCCGTATTTCTTCCTCTTATGCGTGAGCATAGCCCTCGCACATAACTTCCCAGGGGGTGCTTCGCCTTAGGCAAGCCCAATGGCCAAATAATAAAATTAGGGTGCATCAACGGAATACATTGCTTCCAGTCGAGAATTGCACTACTGCGCCGTTCCCTGCGGCTCCCATTATCTTGCCATTCTAGTTTCTACTTTCGTTTGGGAAGATAGACTCGAGCTATTGGAAGATCGGGATTGAGTGGCCCTCCAAAACTAGCGAGAATGAACGAGTCCCGTTTGTGAGGCAGATGAGTGGAAAGGACAGTGCTAAGAATAACTAGTTATCATACGGTGGGCACCTGTTCGCGATCTGGCTTGGGAGAGAATTTCCCGGCTACTTTGACTCGGCAGCAATTTACTCAGTTCATTGGCACTCCTGAAGACTACCAATCCATTCTTTTGAGGTCTCGACTCTTGGCTCTCAGCCCTCGACATGCCATGTTTCGAGGACCGCTTTGCCCATTTCTCTGTACCCCACAATCCAGGTTCTGGTTAAAGCTATGAAATTACACACTGGTCTCTCGAGGCAATATCCGATGTCACTTCTCATCTATTACCTGCCAATGGTCTGCTCTCTAGTTGGGACCAGCATTACTCCGTACAGTCATCCAATCTGCGTGGGGCACAATTTATGCCTTTGAAAGATGGATATAGGGCTGGGTCCTCCTTTCTTCATGTTACACCTGAACAGATGTGCGGGGACTTCGCCAGACCTTCTTGTTTAGGGAAAGGGGTCGCATTCAAGCTTTGGGGGGGATCATCTACTTACATAAATAGGCCCGGCCATTGGCTTCGATTAGCGGAGTGAGTTTCCAGGGGGGCGGTATTAATTAATCACTCATACGGCACTACTACCCGTCTTTAGAATCTCATACTTTCTAGTATGCACATTCCTTGATTGTGGATTCAGGTACCATCAACCGGACTAAGCCAGTCCGCTCGAGACGCATGTCCGAGTGAATCCGAGCCTCCTGATACGTGCGTATACATACAAGTAAGGCAGCGGCCGCAGGTAGGTCTGTCTCCAAGGGTTATCTGCATTGACATCTATCTTGCCAATACTGGAGCGACAGTGTACACCACCCCTCTTATACCGTTTTTTGGGGCCACCCCATACAGTACAGGATGCAAAGGTACAAAATACATTGTGGCACCCAGCTACCATGTAGAAGTGGGCCTGGGACTTTCAACGGTACTAGTACTATCAAGGTGCGGTAGCATCGTGGCTGCGCTTGCATGATACCAATGCATGGTGCGGACATGCTTATGCATACGCGGATAACTGGCTGTCTTCTGGCCTGCCTTTCCTGGATAGCGTGGCCCTAGGCTGGTGGTCCAGAATATCGCCTTGCCCCGGAGGCTTCGTGTTCAATGCATTCTTACGTGCGATACAAACGGGCTATAGACATATTTTCCATGACAGTCTGCGGGTTGTCAGATAGACATGGGGATATGCAAGAGATGGAGAATTTTCAATGGGGGGACCACGTCTTGGGCGTCGATTACACAGCTCAACGGCGCTGCTTTTTTTAGGGTATAGTAATTGACAAGGAGGTCATGGTTAAACGTGTCATTGTATCCATCCTGTGTGGGTATCGACTAATTAATTGAAGTATTGGAAAGGCAAGCTGGCAAAAATAGATGAGGCAGGGCAAAAAGAGAAAGGGCAAAAAAAGAAAGCCCAACGCGGGGGTTGAACCCGCAACCTTGAGATTAAGAGTCTCACGCTCTGCCGATTGAGCTAGCCGGGCTGATTGGATACATTATTGGACATAATAATGTTATATAAGCCAATTAAAAATGCTTTCGCTTCGGAATGTTGCCCCAATAACGCCTGGCAGTCAGCCAGCCCTATTCAAATCTCAGGCAAGTAACTTCCATGACTTTTCTACGATTGATACAACCTCGCATATCCATGCAGTGAAATAAGACCATACCGAATACAACGCAAGTGTATCTGGTTTAATGCCACGTCAATAACCGGAATATACTAGTATCTAGTAGTGTCAATGTGGAATCGCTTTGCTGAATTTCGGAGGGAGGTTACATGCCGTGTATACATACTGGCCCAGGCTCGTCCACAACCAACGCCAGGTGATACCCGTGGTCGCGCCCTTAAAGGGGGCAGGCCGGCGGCTCTTGATCAATAACTATCTAACCCAAGACAAACAATGATAACCAACTTGATTCCAACGATCCAACTAGACTACAGAGAAAGGGTCGGTGGTGGAGGTAAACAAGGAACACAGATGCGTACAGATTTCATAATAATTAATACCCACCCAAATTCAAACATGCCACCACAGAACCACTCATGCTTAAGCTTCGATCTACCAGCGGAAATCCCCCCTACCGCAGAGGAAGAGGCCAGAGACGAAGGATCGAAATAAGAGCAATGGAAAGAAGCGGTGGCTACAGAGCACGAGTCGACCGGCCCAGGAGTACCCCGTACAATGCGTACCCACATGGCATGACAGCCGCGTAGATGCATGCTTGATGTCACACCACCAGCTCGATGCACGATAGTACTGTTGGTAGTACGGAGTACACAACAAGTGATTGGACTCGACCAACGTCGGACTTCCACCCATCCAGTGCCCAGTACATCCGCATTCCCGAAGGGGCTCGCCTCAAAACAAACCAACCCATCATCATGCTCCCCAATGGCCCGGCCCGATCGGCACCACGTGATCATGCACGGGCCAACTCGCTTAGCCGGCCGCATATTTAAACCAACTTGAGGCCATTCTGCCGTTCCCTCTCCCATTAATTCCCTCCCTCGATGTTTTCATCCCGCACTTCTGCGCTACGCAGAAGTGCTCTGCTGGACAGTCTGATGTACTACTATCCACTACTGTGTAACTTTCTATCTTGAAGCATGATGTCTCCTGCACCTATCGCTGCAGAGATGCAGCAAGACCGCCAACTCGAGACCCTGGCTAGAGCTTTCGAAGCTCTTTTGCTGACCACCCAACAACTCAGCTGCAAGGAGAAAAGCTTGCAGCAAAGGCTGAAATATGCTTCCGACGAGGTACATATCCCACCCTTCTCACCCCAATTATGCCTTTCCCTGTTGTCTCAAAAGGACGAGAAAAAACGATTAGCTCTAGATCAGGAGTCGCATCTGCGGCGGTGACGGAAATATCATGTATTATCTGATGAGACTTGACACGCTTTGCTTTGCTTGCTGTTCCTAATACGTTTGTGAATGCGCAACTAACGTCTTCGCAGTATCTCAAGCTAGCAGGAAAGCTCCCCGGCGGGGTCGATGGTCACACCAAGATCGTCGCGGATAAGATCCTTGGTCGTTACACTGAATTCGACCCCAGCAAAAAGCAAACCATAAAACATCCGGACGTAGTAAAGGCGCTCGCCCAGTCTGGAAACGTAGGAGATCTGGCTCTTACCGCCATAACGGAAGGGCTGACATGCTATCAATCTATCATACCACCACATGAAGCCAAGCAGCTCTCCGATCTCAACTCGTGTCTTGTCGCGACGAGAGCCGGAGTGCCCGCACCACTAGAAAAAGACTTCACTACCAAGGGCACGCAGGGCAGTTTGCGTTGCCCTTTTGCGAAGCATAACATTAAGACCTCTGAGAACGGTGTGTCAAATGGGATCGAGGATCATCCAAAGGATCAGAACGGGGACGCATGCGGACATGGCGATCTAGACCCCATCAAGGCAGAGCAGAGTGATAGACGCTCCAGTCGGGCACCCTCGACGCGGTCGTCGGCCACTCGATGCCCGGTCTCTCGGTGTCCCATAAGGTACCTAGACCAGCATAGTCCGGAGGAAATTGCCGACTACGTTGAGAGACACAAGCACGAGATCCCTAGAAGCCATGCCATCTGCGTACAACGGTACCAGCGGGACTCGCAGACGATGCGGCATTTAGATGCAAAGTACGGTAGCCTTATCAATATGATCCAGGGCCTATCCGCCAAACATCGGGCGTTCCTACCGGATCCAAGCCAGAGTGGTACGGCACCCTCCAGTTCATCTGCTGAACGGGTGGAAAAATGGGCGCAAGAAGTTGGTCTGAAATCGGATTTGCATCCCCCAATCAAAGAGGAAGAGGGCGAACAAGAAGAAGAGGAGAGGAAGGGCCATTTCGATCGACCTCTCCGTGAAATCCGGGTTGGTGAATCTCCAAGCAGGCCTTGGGGAATTCCCGTCCCTATGACGCCTCTACCTCCCACCACATTTGCCCCCCATTCCCCAGCTGCACCCGCTGCGGCCTCGATTGATCCAGCATCCGCCAAAACTCCCAATCCAGCGGCTGCAGACCCGTCCTCCATGGCGCCTCTTGGTGACCCGGCCCCGGGCCCCCCCGAGACGGCGCCCAAGAAGGGCCGCTGTCCCTTCGGACACGGTGCGCCCTCCGGTGACAAACTATTGCCGAAGACGAAGATAGAAACAACCCCTGTTCCGATCAAGGTTGACAAGGCAGAAAAAGGGGACGAAGAAGACAAAGGAGGCCGGGGGGACGAGGCAAACGAAGCGAAAAGACCCGGTGATTCTGCGGAGCAGAATGACCAACCAGTACCCAGTTCAACAAAACAACCGCCAGCCACCATTATCTTCAACGGGCCGGTATTCTTTGGGTTTTCGGCGGAACAGACTGCCTTGTTTATGCAGCAACTAGGCAGCAAACTGGGGAGCCATGGGCCGGTCTAGGTGTACTGTTGTCCCAATGCTGGGAGATATTGTTGCATGAGATATCCCTCCTTGCCTGTGTACTTATTTTATTGCAGTAATGATGCTATGAGAAGCTCCCATGATTGTGTATAGATAGATGAGATATATATGTGTATATTCGAGACTAGGGAAATGACTTGTTCCATTGTCCATGAGCCCCTGGTGCCTGTACTCCTTGCAATTCGAATCATGTGTATATACATACCTCACTCTGTCTCTCGTACTCCGCCGATATTCCGCCGATGTCGGGCGGGGCGGACGGAGCAGAGTGACATCGAGTGGACAGCGACTTTCCCGCGGAAACAGCCACGCCTTCCTTGCCATCCCGCCGTCCATCGCCGCCCCTCCCCCTCATGTTCGGCTCCAGCTCTCGAGTACTTTTCTCCCGGCTTGCTTCCTCTCGTCGCTCCTCCCCCCTCCATTATTCTCATCTTCGCATCTCTCCCTTCCACCTCCGCCTCCCCCTCACCCACAACTTCGCCACCATGTCTGGTCTCGACATCGTCCACACGGCCCACGCCGCTCAGCGTAAGTAGCATGCTGCGTGCTTCCTTCTATCTATCTATCTATCCCCATTGCTCCCGGCCTCACACCTAACCACCTGCCCCTCCTCCCCAATGAACCACCCAGCGAATTGGCTTAACCGAACCCACATGAGTTGACTAACTAACTTCTCAACCAGCCGTCGGCCCCTACGTAAGAATCACCCCGCCCTAGAACATCCGTCCATATCCCGGGACAGACGCACAGACAGACAGACAGACAGCCAGACAAACAGAAACTCACATCATCTCCTTCTCCCAACATAGTCCCAAGCCATTAAGGTCAACGGTCAGATCTTCCTCTCCGGCCAGATCCCCCTCACCAAGGATGGCGTTCTCATCCAGGGCTCCATCACCGAGAAGACCCGTCTTTGCTGCGAGAACATCAAGGCCATCGTTGAGAAGGCCGGTTCCAGTGTTGAGAAGATCTTTAAGGTCACGGTGTGTTTACAACCCCTTGCCCACCTTACTCCTTGATGCCTTTTCTGTTCTGCCGTAAATGCGGGGGGTGTGATGGTTGTCTGATGGCGGACGGACGAACTGACGGGTTGCATAGGTCCTCCTCGCGGATATGGCCGACTTCGATGAGATGAACCAGGAATATGCCAAGTTCTTTGCCCACAAGCCCTCCCGCTCGTGCTTTGCCGTGAAGCAGCTGCCCAAGGGCGTGCCCGTGGAGATCGAGTGCATTGCCTTGGCCTAGATTGGGACGGGGATGTCCGTAATTGACGTTACATATGTCCATATTACAGAATGAAATACAATAAAGATATGCCCATTTATCAATGCGGCTGGACCAGGAATCTTGCCGTACGCCGGGTAACTATGGTAATCGGTCCCTACGATGTTATCATGTCATCGGTCCGTGTTGTTGCTGTAATTAACTATCATTATGCTATGTAAAAACTCGACAACTTCCCAAACAACGTCCAACCCGTAGGCTCATCGCTCCCTGAAGTGCAAAACAACTAGATTTGGGAATCATCACGTCCATATCAAAGTAGCCAAATGATGCCGCAACATGCTGGAACGCAAAGCGCAGAGAGAAGAACAAAAAGAAAGCAGTATTAGACACAACGCTGTGAGTAACGAGGGGGTTAGAAAGGATGGAAGAACGGCTGCCGTCAACATTCATCGTCGACCGAGAATCCCGGTCATCCGGCCCCCGGCCCCCGCCATCAGGCTTTGCTTCACAATGGCATCCGCTGCGGCGGCGGCGGCCAGTCGCTCCTTTTGCCGACTGCGATCGCGCAGATAGCCTGCAGCTTCCGGACGCATGCGCAGAATGCGCAGAATCATGTCATCGTTCGGCTCTGCTTGGGCTTCCCGCCATTTCTCCTCCTTCATCTTCTTCATCGTACCCAGATTGCGCGAGAGCATGATGCTTTTGGCACGACGGGCGCTGGGGATGCCCAGCAGACTGCCTGACCCGGCGGCGCCAAGATGCGGCGGCGCCGATACTCGGTTCTTGTTGGCCTGTTGCCGGGAGATGGTCGCCGAGGCCATACGCTCGGAAGTGCGAATGAGGGTTTCGGTGGACTCGAAATAGAAGAAGTTCAGGGTTTGTATCTCGTGGTACTTGGGCGACTTCAAAATATCGATGGAAACACCATTGGCCTCGCCGGTTTCCTCGTCGATAGCGTGGAAAAAGTTCAAAAGGAGCACGAGCCACCGCGAGACCACATCCACCTCCTGCATGGTAAGAGGCTTTTGGTGAGATGGTTTGTCGGACAATGGAGGCACCAGTAAACTCTCAATCGTGGCCAGAACTTCCTTCCATAAGCGTGCCATCACCATTTTCATGGCCTCTGAGGTGAGGGTTTTGTTCATAATGGCAAAGTTGTCGTTGAAGTAATCGAATAAGGGGGTAAGCGCATTTTCCACGTCCACATTCGACGGTGTTGCGGTTGTTGATTGAGCTCGGTTCCGGTTCAGGAAGTTGGATACGCTGGATATGCTTAGTCCTCGGGACAATAGTGATTTGAGCGTGCGGCGCGACAGGCATTGGCTGATATACGCGGAGAGCTATAAGACCCTACATTAGTGACAATCCTTAAGTTTCTCAAAGAGAATCCGGATGTTACTTACTTTTTCTGTGATCTTCCGGGTCATATCCCTCTCCGTACGCTTCAACGTCCGGAACGCTTTGCCAAAGTAAAACTGGATGTCATCCCGCTCTCCTTCCATACTCACGCGAAGAAGAAGCCGGCCTTGCGTGTCCAAATCGAGCCAATACTCTCGTGGTAAGAAATCGCTGAAATGCACCGGGTCCAGCTTGATAGAAGTCCGGCCAACATAGTCGTGATCTCCGACTGCGTCCCAATCCCAGATTGTTGCAATTATATTAAGAGGGCCTTGCGTTGTGATATCAACGGCATCATCCCACCGCGGATTGAGGTTGTTGTAGATAATGCGAGTCTTTGCTATACGCTTCTGATATTCATCGGCCAGCACGACATAGGGATCGCTCCCGCCATTCATGTCGCAGGCCTTCAGATCCTCCGCCTCCACGACTTTGATTGTGAATACATAGGTGGTAGATCGACGGATCTTCTGGAGCTGAGGCTGAGCCTGCCTCGCTATAACTTCTGCACAACCATCAACATTGATTTCGTGCTCGAGCTTGTCGAATTGAGAAAGGGCATATTCAACGTTATTCAGCTTGACCAGAGACTATCGATCCTTGTTAACTAGCTAAGCGGCATAAAAGCGGATACAATGGGTCAAACATACCTCAGGGAAGAACTGAAACGGTTCGATTTTCTCCTTGCTTGTCCATGCCTCCTTGGCTAGCTGCATAATCTTCTCTTGGGCCGTTTGGTTCATAGCTGCCTCTTGGTCGGGAGATAGTCGATCCATCTCCCTGGTGAACATCTGCTCCAAGGATTCACAATACCTTGCCACGCCGCTCCCGATGGATTTGGACAGAGCGGTCATGAACTTGGCGTACTGGAAGTCATCGTCCCACTCGAGTGAAATCATCTGCTCCACGACCTGGTTAAATGAGCGAAATATGTCGATCACAGACACGCTATGTCTGTTTTCCTCGGGAACCACCTCCGTCGGGCCGTCAGCTCGGACGGTAAAAGCGTCTTGTTTGACTGCCTGTTCAACCCAGTCCACGACCTTCTGATCAGTTAGGCGGATCCACCGCCAGACAAACTCTTCCATCAGGCCTTCCACGTGGAATGGGAAGGAGGCCCTGTACTCCAATGTTAGTGTTAAGTTCGCTGCAGTAACGTAGTCGATAGCGGGAGAACCTACTCGGGAAGTGCCTCAGTGTAAAGGTGGCGTACATCTGCTAGTCGCTTGTACAAGTCAAATCCATCTTGAATGTCTGTCTCCTCGCCTTTCACTTTCTCCAGTTCAATTATCCTGACCACCATCTCGTGGGCGTCTTCGGAGAATATCGGGAGCACATTGGAGAGCAATATCAAGTAAGGGTTGACTCTGGAGTTGAGTTAGCGAGGAGCACATGTGTTGAATTCGGTGGTGCATTACCCCATAATCTCAGGATTGTTCCGATAGCGCTTTCTAATTTTTTGAGCGAGTTTTGTAATAACATCGCAGAGCTGGATTACATGATCCAACTCCCAAGAATCCGGCTGGACTGGAATCAACTGGCCCAGAACTTCCTGATATTTCTCTGCCGCTTTTTGAGCGAGTCCGTCTTGTACATACGAGCGGAAACGCTCGATGTCTTCCAGATCTTCTGTATAGTTGGGATCCAATTGAATATGGTTCTCCAGTACATACATTACCGGGCCGATTGGACGGGGTTTTCCTTCATAGCAATCCATCATGACATCATATAATTCCCTGAGGAGAGCCTCGTGAAGAGAGGAAAGTACCTGCTGCATTAAAAGAAGATCGTGAACCGTCCACTTCTGTCTGTCAAAAAGGACTGGAGCGACGAAGCTACTGCGCCTCTTGCTTTCGGAAGAGGGCGACTCTTTGACAAAAGTAAAAGCCGAATCAAGTGTATTGAGGTCGATCTCGTTGTCCACGAATTTGGACCGGGCAACATCCAGAAACAAGACTATCCTGGTGAAACTTGGAATTCGCCAGCGAAGACAAACCTCGTTCAAAAATTCCGTTGACTGTTTGGAGAGTAACCTCATAGAGGGGGCATCGGATGCAGCCTGCGTCGCTTCGATCTCGCGATCCTTGAGGTCATGGCTGAGAGTTTGAGCCATGATAAACCTATACATAAACCTGGGATCTTGGGGCATGTACGTATATGTATCGGACTCATCAGAAGCATCGGCACCATCGTCGCCTAAGGATAACGAGCTCAGATCCACAGACTGATCTATGACATACGACAACGGCCTGTCAGAATTGGTCCTTGACAGTTCCCCCGGCAGATCTTGGTCACCGCCATTCGAATTGACTCTCGGAAGCGCACTTCCTGGGGTGCTTTTAGCGAGTTCAGGATTTGATTGCACTATAGCAAGCATCATCTGCGACAAGTCGGGTCCCTCATTCTTCTTCCAAAGTTCATATGCCTCCTCATTCTCGAAGTCTTCTCGAGACAATGTCTTCCGAGTTTTGAGGTTCAAATGGGCTTGATAAGCTTTTAGGTCCTGAAGGGCTGCCTTTCCGGTCCATGTCCCTTTATTCTTATCAATATCCGCCTGTACTTGGCTTAAGCTCACGTCAAAGATCCTCGCGACATGTTGCACAAGCGACATATCCTTGACATCGTAGCTGAGCGGGGCAACGACCTCCACAGTGGAAGTGCCATTCGTCTGCACGAGATCCTGATCCTGAGAGAGTAGCTTGTTTTCCAAGACCGAAAGGCGGTTGGCCAGCTCAGGTCGCTCTTTGGCCCAGTCATGATCCTTCAGGATAAGTGCAAACAAACGAACAAACAGAGCCACGTGTCGGTCCACCATCAACTTCCAGTGATCGTCTTCTGGATCTTTCCCTTTGCTAAGTTCCTTAGTCGCATTCGAGTAGAATATGAGGACGAGGTCTTCGGCCCGCCGATCCTTTTCCATACGCTTCTTGAACGACTGGTCCTTCAAAGTATTGAGAAATGCAGCGAATGTTCTGACGACCAGCGTATCTTGGTATTCTTTCCGTTTCTCTTTTCCGATCAGGACACCTGTCAGTCTCTTCTCCAGCTCCGCGATGAACCCATGGGGGATCCGGGTGCTCTTTGAATCCCGCACCAGTGAAAAATCGCTCATCAGATCATGGAACGAGGTGGAGGTCCGTTTGGGCCTTTGAGGGGCCGGCACAGTCTGTACCCGACGCGAACGAGGTTGGAGCAGATAGGCGAGGTAGGCTACCCGGAGGGCGTAGTTATAGGCAGTCGAGGAGTTGACGGGGCGCCTGCGGGACCCCGAGAGACTGCGCGAATGGCGGGATTCATTCTGAAGGCTGTTAATCCGTCGGTTAATGCCTCGGGACTGGCTAGATGCTGTCGACATGGGCGAGGCGGTGGCTATTCAGGGCTCTGTCCAGATCTTGTAGCGTTCGGGGATGAGGGGAGCAGCGGAGGGCGGGACCATAGATAGAGTTGCGAGTTGGGATCAAACCACCAGCATGGGCTGGGGGGAAATACCACGCAGATTAGGGCCTGGACAAATTCCCTCAATTCTCAGAATCGAGGAGGCAGGTCCAAACTGGGTGGGAGGTGCCCCGGGGAATGTTGGCGGCTAGAGAGGGAGGGACAAGGAAGAAAGGGGGGCGATGCGGTGTTGTTGTGGCGGTTTGCTGCGTTGCTGCACCTGAAACAGAAAAACGCTCCCCGAGGCGACTGACGTAGTAGTTAGTGTTCGTGTCAGTCGCACCATCGCCAACCGCCCAAACCCCTGGCCCAGAGAAACGTAATATCACCGCTGCGACAGCAAAAGTCCATAGCGCCTCGCTCACGGATTCTACCTGTCGGGGTTTCTACGTTCTAAATAAAGTAATGACTGTGTTCTTTGTCCAGACCGCTTTGTCTACATCCCACTGGTCAACTGAAGATCCGGGTGTCCGTTACGGAAGCCGTCCATTATACGACACTATTTTCACACGTAGATGAGTCAACCCTTCTCACTGCTCTTCCGTCACGACTATTTCAATCGCGATTGTCTGTCGGAACCTCAGTATCATGCTGGGCCGAGTTCTCCACGGGATGAACTCACTGGCAATATACCACTTTACCTGTAAGCGTGGTTCAGCAAAGGGAGTTGCTATCGGCATCGGGACCCTAAATAATACTTCTGAAAGCTCAATCGCGAGGGGTAGCCCCCCTCGCATGCACCACATTGAAGAACATCACCATAGACCCGACAGAAAGCATTTCGTATTGCATTTATTTACACAGCAATTCAAGACAATTCAATCACCAGGAGTCGCCGGTTTTACGGGCCTGGGAACCTTTCGTTAGCGTGGTGGGGGGGGGGGGGGGGGTTAAATGGATGGATCTTGTTCCGATGGGACACGCACCGAAGCAGCACCGGGGCCCCCGAGCTCCTTTTCCAATCCATCCGGGTAGGTCTTGGGGACGCTGGGCTTGTCCGCGTAGAAAAGGCTGACGGTACCGCACAATCCCAGGAAGGCCACGACAAACGCTCCGATTTGAAAGATGCCCTTGCGGGGGGTGACATGGGTATATTGCTCGGGACTGAAGACACCAAGAATTTCGTTTTCCTCGTGGACGGGTTCTCCAAAGTTGCGCCTCTCTTGCTTGTCCCACCAGTCGCCGTAGGGATCTCTGAAGGCGCGCTTAACACGGGGAGGGTTCTGGTAGTTGCCGTTCTGCGTGATGGAAGACATGTGGTGTCAATTGGCAGAGGAAACAAGCAACTGGGGCCGGAAGGCACATCATACCTGCAAAGGGTCTTCCACCTCCGCAGCCGCGAGACTCCGGATCTGTGAGAAAGAGGCACGAGGCACGGTATACCGGGCGACCGCCATCTGGGGGAGGCGCCGGGCCAAGATTCGTTGGGACAACATCTGCGCCTCCAGATTAGCAATCTGATGGGTTTTGAGGACAAAAGAAGGTGAGCAAAAAGAGGGCAGCGGGGACTGACAGTGATTGCCGTACCGAGTGGGGAGAATTGGGGGGTGTTAAGCACAAGGGGTGGACAAGAAGGCTCGGACGGCCATGAATGAGATGAAGTGCAAGCGGACTCGATGACGGGATTTGGGGGCCTTTGATTGGTGGGAGCGCTGGGTGATGGCCTCAGGCGACATATTTGCGAACGAACTGGTGCTTACCTTACCTTACCTGACCTAGTTCCTTCTACCAAGTTAAGTTAACTAGTTAGTTAACTACTTGTTCATGCTTACATACACGCCGCCCCCGTCCTCTTCGTCACCGTACGAAAAAACCACCTCTCCACGCATTCTCGCCATCCTCAATGGTTTTTCGTCCACCCGCCGCGCTCCCGTGCCGATAACTATGCCAAATTCTTCGTGGCACCTTGAATCAATTCCAGCTACCCGTTGATGCCATTTTCTCCCATCTCGACTGCGTCCTTGCTGGGAAAACTGGGGTCAGCTGTGCACAGGGCCCCTGTCTCCGTGGTTACAAGACATGCAAAACGGCAGCCCAAACGGAATCTCACACCAAGATGAAAGCGTGACCCCCAAACTCGAGGCCCCTCCGACCGACCTTCTTGCGTCCAATCCTCCGACCGACTCGGTGGAACCTGATTCGAACCCTGTCGACCTCAAGGAAGGCGAACCTGCGGCCGCCCCCGATCAGCTCGAAGGACCTCCCCCCAAAAAGCGAAAGCTCGCCGGGGCTACCCCCTCTCGCCGCTCCACCTCTCGTCCGGCATCGCCTCCGTGGAAGAAGGCCGGTGCCGATGGGCCGACTTCCTTCATTCAGGATGGGAGGCGGAAGTCCTCCCGAGTTAACGCGCTCAGTACCGATTTGCAGAGCCCGTCCGATAAGAGGAGCACGCGCGCAACCCAGAACAAGATCATAAGGAAGAGCATCTCGGCCACGTCGAAAGGAATTGCGTCGTCGCCGCTGTCGACGCCCCTCTCGCAGCCGGAGATAAATGGGAGGTCAGTTGGTGGTGGCGGCGCCGCAGTCAATGGGTCTCCGCGGAATACGACCACAAGGGGGGCTAGCAGGCGACGTCGTATCTCGCAGTCTCCAGCTCCCAGACAGCCTCATGCGCGAACGAGATCCTACGGTTCTGGTATTCCCCGTCGGGTTTCGAATATCAACGTCACCGGCTCTAATCGACAACATCGTTCCTCCTTGAATAATGCTTCGGCGACGGTAGCTGGGATCGGCGATGCTGAATATGAAGATGTAGATGAGGATGATGATGGCCAGCGAGTCCCGCGATTGCGGATCAAGGTCAAAAAACCGCCGCTCGGGATCTATCATCCAGGTCACGTTGTGGCGCCACGAAAACACAATTCCTTTAAGGAATGGCTGGAGAGCGGGGGTGAGAGAATTCCAGATTCCTCAGTGCTCACACCAGCCCACGCGCTCGAGGAGGCGCTCAAGAGGCGTCGAATAGCCGTAGCAGCTGACCCAGGAGGTCTTCTAAGCCCGGAGGTGTGCTCCGCATACCTGCCAGAGCAACAAGAAGAGCTGCCACAACAATACTCGCACCAAGACCACCTCGTCGCGCACGCAATATACTTCAAAAAACTTCTTGACCAGGAACATAAACGTCATCGCAATACAGCAAGGTTATTCGCTCAATGGTGTGCTGATGCATGGAGGAAGCGGAACAAGGATCCGGAGGATATTCTCCGGGAACAACAGGAGGAGATGCGTGGAAAGCGCAAGCAGCTGGCTAAGGATCTCCAAAAGATGTTTGACCTAGCTCGAGCAGAGGTGGACCGGATGCGTCTAGCATGTTGGGAGGAAGAACGGAAGGCTGAAGATCAACAGGCTCTGGATCGCGCCATTAAACAGTCCACAATGCTTTTCGAGAAGCGACGCATGGAAATCCTGCGAGAAGTTGGGAGCGATGCCCCCGACTCCAGTGATGATGATCAAGTCGGGACCGACGATGATCCGGAAGATGAGGATAATATGTCGACCACGGATTCAGAGAGCGAGGATGAAGATGAGCTTGATGATAGTGGTGATGATGATACTGATGAAGGCCTGACGGCAGAAGAGCTCCGGTTGAAATACGCTAATCTCCCCAACAACATTGATGACTCTGTTCGCGAGTCTCTGGCGTCAGATGCCACGGCTTTTTCTGATCAGAGCGACGGTGCCGGCGTTGATCTCGCTAGAGACACTACCGAGCGCTTTAGCTCTTCGACGGGGCTGCAGCCTGAGCTTGAAGAAGTCGATCCAGCACTCATAGACGACAGCGAAGAAGAGTCCACTGATATGAGTGATGATATGGGCGACAGTGATGAGGATATAGAATCTGATGAAGCGGACTCTGACGGAGAGAGTGATGACGGGCCTGGATTGCTGGGGTTCTTTTCTGCGAAAGATAGAGCACTGAACTACAACGAACAACAGAGCGATGCTGGCGAGGCCGAGGGCGACGGTGATGTGGAGAATTCTGACGATGATGATGGCGGTGGTGATGTAAAAATAGCATCAGCTGGGGAAGATGAAGACGAGGAGCAAGAAGATCCTGACGAAGTCTCCCTCGTGCCTAATGGACCAGCACGAGACAAATCGATACCTCAAGAACCCGTCCAAGATGTTCTTGGTCCTACTCCTGCATTTGAATCCTCCGTCCGATTGACTTCTGGTTTTGAATCCCTGTCTGCACTCGAATCCGACTCTGGGTCGACGACCCCTGCACTTCTGCCCGCTGAAAATGAAACCCCTGATGTCGAAGTGACAGACACCATTTACGTTGAGGATACGGGGTTTCCCGACGACTCCGATGAAGTATCACTGTCGAACGTCCCTGATGCGGGTGATCACACTCAAAACGAAGCTTACCAGAGCGGGGAGCCCTCAAGTGAAGCCGAAGCCTCCCCCGGTACGCTTGCCACGAAACCATCGGAACCAGAGTCGGTGTCATCCTACGAAGCCCCAGAGAAACCTCAACAGCCTGGTGAATCTCCTGCTCCTGGATTAAAGACGCCAGTGCCCCATCTTCTCCGCGGAACCCTGCGAGAATATCAGCACTTTGGTTTGGACTGGCTCGCAGGCCTTTATACAAACCATATAAATGGCATCCTCGCAGACGAAATGGGTCTCGGTAAGACTATTCAAACGATAGCATTGTTGGCACACTTGGCCGTTGAGCATGAGGTCTGGGGTCCGCACCTGGTCGTCGTGCCTACTAGTGTCATTCTCAACTGGGAAATGGAGTTCAAGAAATGGTGCCCTGGCTTCAAAATTATGACTTACTATGGAAACCAAGAAGAGCGTCGGCAAAAACGCAAGGGTTGGATGGATGATACAAATTGGAATGTCTTGATCACGTCCTACCAGCTGGTCCTACAGGATCAACAAGTACTGAAGAGAAGAAGCTGGCATTATATGATTCTTGACGAAGCGCACAACATCAAAAACTTCCGCTCGCAAAGGTGGCAGGCATTGCTTACATTCCGAACTCGCGCCCGACTCCTACTTACTGGTACGCCGCTTCAGAACAATTTGACTGAATTATGGTCATTGCTATTCTTCCTGATGCCTTCGGATGGCGATGATGAGGGAATTGAGGGATTTGCTGATCTAAGGAATTTTTCGGAATGGTTCCGACGCCCCGTGGAGCAAATCCTGGAGCATGGCAGAGAAACGATGGATGACGAGGCAAAACGAGTGGTGACCAAGCTGCACACTGTATTGCGACCCTACATTCTACGTCGTCTCAAAGCCGACGTTGAGAAGCAGATGCCCGCCAAGTACGAGCATGTTGTCTATTGTAGACTTTCAAAGCGCCAGAGGTTTTTATACGATGGCTTTATGTCTCGGGCGCAAACGAAAGAAACACTTGCTTCTGGAAACTACCTGTCCATCATCAACTGTTTAATGCAATTGAGGAAGGTCTGCAACCACCCGGACCTTTTTGAAACCCGACCCATCTCTACGTCGTTTGCAATGCCTCGATCCGTAGCTACGGAATACGAGATCAAGGACCTTCTCGTTCGACGGCGGTTGTTGTATGAACACCCGCTCACAAGACTCGATCTGGACTTCCTCAATCTAGTACCTATTTCGCGAGAAGATATCTCTCGACGGCTGGCAGATGATAGCACCCGGCTCATGGCTTACGGACCCTTTAATTCGCTCCGGGAACGCCAATATCACCGGACAAACTGGCAGATGAGTTTCAACGGCACTACGGTGCAGTCCACACTGGAAGCTCTAGAGAACGAATCTAGAAAACGGAGGATGGCAGAGCTGGAAAGGTGCCTCTACTTTGAATCAAAGCGCCACGGCCGTCGCCCGGTGTACGGATCAAGTCTTATCGAGTTCCTTACGGCCGACGGCAAGCAGAAGCCAACCCCCAACGGACCGCTGCGGAAACGCTCGCTGGCCGACTGGCTGTCGAGCCGGTCGTCCATCCTCGCGTCGATCATCTTGTCCATCGAAGAACGATCTCAGATCATGGATGGCTATGTTCAGCGATTTGCTTGTGTCACCCCGGCTGCCGTGGCCTCTGGCATCACGGAGGCAGCCTTGACTCCCATCGAAACCAGGTATCTCACCCGCAAGGAGCGGTTCCCACCCTATGACCCGTTCCATGAAGCTCAGATGCGTCTCTCAATCGCATTTCCCGACAAAAGACTTCTTCAGTACGACTGCGGCAAATTACAGAGACTCGATAAATTGTTGCGAGACCTTAAAGCGGGTGGTCACCGGGCTCTGATCTTTACTCAGATGACCAAAATGCTTGACATATTGGAACAGTTCCTCAACATTCATGGGCATCGGTACCTCCGACTGGATGGCACTACCAAGGTCGAACAGCGTCAGATCCTCACCGATCGCTTCAACAACGACGACCGAATCCTAGCTTTCATTCTATCTAGCCGTTCCGGTGGACTGGGTATCAATCTGACAGGCGCCGACACGGTCATTTTCTATGACTTGGACTGGAATCCTGCCATGGATAAGCAATGCCAGGACCGTTGCCATCGTATCGGACAAACACGCGATGTCCACATCTATCGGTTCGTCTCGGAATACACCATTGAGTCCAACATTCTCCGCAAGGCCAACCAGAAACGGATGCTGGACGACGTCATCATTCAAGAGGGGGAGTTCACAACCGATTACTTTACCAAACTCGATGTTCGCGACATGATTGACACTGAGGATGTCCTTGAGAATCACGACGAGGCTAGCGCAGCCATGGACCGGGTACTTAAAAACCGCGTCTCAGGTACTGCCCGTGTCTTCGAACAAGCGGAAGACAAGGAAGACATCGACGCAGCCAAGAACGCTCAGAAGGAGCTTGACCATGCGGACGACGGCGATTTCGACGACCGCACTCCAGGCCAAACGCAGGCTGGAACCCCGCTGGCCACAGGGCCCGTAATCGGGCCTGAAGACGGGGAGACAGGAACAGGAACGGGCACGGGCACGGGAACCCCTGGGCCACAGCTTCTTACCTCACCGCAGGTGCATGTGGCCGAGGAGCCCGTGGATGTCGAGCCCCAGCCAGGGCATATCGATAATTATTTACTACAGTTTATGGAATGGAATATGAAGGACGAACCGCTCGTCCTACCGGCAGACAAGACCAAGAAGAAGTCCAAGAAGGGCAAGGAACATCGTCTGCGTAAGAGACGTCGTTGAGATGGACAGTCGGAAGTCCAGGATGGAAGACGGTGGGTTAGGTTGGGTAGGAAAGGGCAAACGTCCCTCCATGTAATTGTATTTGCATGATGATTTTATTTTATTTTTCTCCCCCGCTCCCCGCACCTAGGTTTATCTCCTCTCAGACCTCATCAACTATGTAATGCAATGAAAAGACGGGGGCTGGTGCTTAGCGGGTGTTGTTATATCTGGAAAGAAAGGAATTTCAAAAGGACCAAGGTCACGAACAAATGAATGATGGAGAAGCAAATCCCCCCCTCCCCATTGTTGTATTTATTACCTTCTATCATTCATCGGCATTGCTATACCATTTTTATCCTCTTCTTACACTACCTTGACATTGCCCCTGGACTTCCAAGCTATTACCTGGCATAAATTGGATAGATCTTTAATGCACTTGGAAATATGAATCAAGCCCAGGCTCATCTTTTGCTTCAGTTCAACCTTGAACTGTCTTGGAAGTAGTATAGTCGTATGACTACGGGATAACTCTCACTTCAAGTATCAAGTCAAGGTTTCATAACACACCTTTTTGACTCACTGAATGGCCGGCTGCATGACTAGGTGGACCGGTGTTAAGGCTGGTGAAACAAGGACGATTGTGGCACCATTCATTACACTTCGCCAGATGGACTGGGCTGGGCTCACATAGGCCGTAGTGACAGAATGTCGAGTCTCTCCGATTTGTGTCCATTGAGTGTCTCCTTCTGGTTCCGGATAGAGTCTGGCCACCGACGAAAGACAGTATGGGCTTAGGGAGTATAGTAGGAGGATCGAAGTGGAGTAGTTGTTTCAAATGTATATTAATTTGCCGATGGGAGGGTGAAATAAACTCTCAGGCTTGAGCTCTGCGGCTCCAACCAGATCCCTAAAATGGCCTGTGGAAGTGGAATATAGCAGAGAATAGGCAAGAAAAGTGGCACGGCGAAGAGAAGCCAACCTACCCCGTACCTGAAGTCTATTTCTGAAACCTATGTACTCCATGGCCAATGCGAACGGCTGCTATGTCTGATTAGGCAGGAGACAAGAGGTACTATTGGTATACTATCTTAGCACAAAGACTATGCGATGGGATCGGGGCCCATCTTATCCTCGGAGCTCAACAGTAAACAGGCTAACCACCTCTAGCCAGTATTGCGAACTAATGCCCGGAGTAGCTAGAGGATGGATGGTTCTGGCTTTTGTCTCAGCCAAGCTGTCTTGAAGGCAAATCCCTTGAGATCCGAAATGAGCTGTCGTCCATAGTCATACACATCCACCTAGAGACTCCGATCGAGCAAGAGGCGTACCGTGGAACAGTGGTGATCCCGGGAGTTTGCGGGCTACCACATTACCGAGCGACACATCCGTGAAGAAACGTGAGCAGCACAACATGTGAACTGTAGGTCCGATGACGCACTATGGTGCGATGCTTGATTGGCCAAGTTAGGATGCCTTGATCGACCCTAGATTATCCCGAACCGAGGAACAGAGAGGAAGTTGGAGTCGTACCAGGCGAGCGCTCGGGATAACGGCTGTCTCCAACACATGCCAGGACCCAGGCTACCTTGCCCAACGGAACCCTGGGAGGCTGGGACTGGGAGGACGAGCCATGCGGGTTCATACATTCAACCACTCAATCAATCACCATCCCTTCACATGACCTACAAGAATACCCCACTGATCAGCAACTTGGAGACGGAGAAAGCCATGAAGGAACTGTTTGACTCGTTTAACTCGTTGATTGGCTCAATAGGTAGACTGGAGTACCCAAAATGAATGATCTGGTAGATGGATGTAAGACTGTCCACAGTCCATGCACGCATGCATGGCCTTTTGAGTTTCCTCGTGGGTATGGGACAGAAATAACAGGAATGTCAGTTGAGCCCCGGCTCATTCCGGAAATGGGAAAACGGCCGCTTAGCGACTCTCGGACGAAAGTCTAAACCATCAACGTAGACGGAGATATATACAAATTCGGAGGCTTGTTGAGTCTAAGGTGCTACCATTTTGAATGTTTATTGTTTTGTTTTCGCGTAGCTCTTTCTGGCTGTTAGGTTAGAACAGCTGCGTGGGAAATTATTGCTCTCAGATGACCTGGGAGAATCCTGGCGCCAGGACTATCAATGATCCTCCGGCCATTTAGTTTGTGTGCATGTGGGGAGAACCGTTGGGGCCGGAGGGAGATGGCGACTTATGATTGCTGGTTGGGGGTGATTTGATTTTGAAATCCATGGGCTAGAGCTTAAGACATCACACTATAGCATCGTGAGCAGTAGCGTAGAGTATATGGAGTAGTCAGCTCTTAATTAATAGTTAATGGAGTAACTAGGGAAGGAGCGGGGACTATACTATTCAGCTATGATCTGCAAGGCGGATCTCCAGCTACTGTAGGGAGGGGGGAATAAAATTCACTCTCCCATCGGAAGCCCAGACCGAGTCGGCCGATGGATGAAACGGGGGTGACAGCAGACAGGGCGCAGAGTGCACTCGCCAACTGCCAAGGAGTCAAGGGAGGGAGCCATGTGAACTTTAGCGGACGATCTTGTTGCCAGGTCATTTCCATCGCCTTGCGATCATCGTCCACTGAATAATGACCTGATTCCCCATCGGGGTGGTCTAGCCGGCCTGGTTGATATGAAGATTTCCCGGGGTTTCTTCGGCGGTCAGCACTTCCGATAGCCGCCAGTGCTTCCGATGGGGGAGGGCACAATCTGTTCACCCGGCTTTCCAACTAAGTGAGACGAGCCTGT
The DNA here is from genome assembly GCA_003184645.1 of Aspergillus ellipticus CBS 707.79. Taxonomy (NCBI): domain Eukaryota; kingdom Fungi; phylum Ascomycota; class Eurotiomycetes; order Eurotiales; family Aspergillaceae; genus Aspergillus; species Aspergillus ellipticus. Next base: position 60,726 of record KZ825950.1, on the reverse strand, counting down.
TAGTGACCAGGGTGACGACAATAACGATAATAATAGAAGCATACATATTGGGAATGTCACAGCTATGACTACATGCTTTGAGGACTCAGCATAGATCCTATGATAACACCGTTAGGCTCGTCGGACTGGACACGTGCGGATCCGACCATGGAATGACACAACACCCATTCCGAACCTTGGGATCTTCGCCTGGGGTCATGGTGAAACGGCTCTAGCAAAGTTATCCTGGAGGATTGTCAGGAGCAAGAAACTGCAGCGGCCGTTGAGGCTGACCCCGACTGGTTCGGAGGGAGCCATCGGATGTAGTATAGCGACCGAAAGATAAAATGAATATGGTTCCTTGGAAAGGTTTCAAAGATCCATGGGAATTGGATCTTCGGGCCCTGACTTCCCCCCCTGTTTTTAAACTTTATTGTGGCCAATCAGAACGTTATACTTGCTATCGCCATCATTATTATAGTCATAATAATTATTACCATTACCGAGGGCCATTGGGCCGGGAGGAAATAGGCGGACCATCTCCCGGGAGATTGGAAGGAAGATTGCTAGATCATGGATTGTCGGTGACTGGATTCACACTGACACACACTCTTCCCCCCCCTCTCTATGGAGACGGGCAGTGTCTGGCCTGATTGTTCCGGGAATTGACAAGTACGAGGCCATTAGCAGCTAAATTAAGGTCGGGATTTGGAATAAATTAAGAACAGAGCAATTTAAGTATAACAAATGGGGCAATATGATGCTTTGCAGTTCGCACATCTGTTTGTAATTAATTAATCTAACTCTGTGTGGGGTACTGCTGGGAAAAACTACACAGCAGAACCCATCCCACTTGTGTAATAAGCAGGTGCGGATCTATAACTAATAGCTAGCTAGTTAGCTAGCAACTACATACAACCATCGCCCACTTGGCCGGGGGCTGAGCAATGGGCCATATTCTACAGAGCAGTAGAGCCGTCGCCTCGCTCCAAAGTACGGAAACAGCTTCCCAGCGGACCTGTCATGCCGGTGGGCGAATCATTGTCGACGCAGGTACACTTCCGTGACAATTGGAGGGGAGCCTGCCTGCAGTTCCCTTTTTGTTTTTTTTAACCCCTCCTAATCGGAAAACTCAAATGGTCCACTCCAGCCAGCCACGGTGACGGGATCGTGAAAATCATCCGCCCGAAAGGCTCGTCTGTCCGATTGCCTGCCTGTGCGGAGTAAAAAACTACTAGACCGACCGACCACCGCATGACGGGGAGCTGAGGAGATGCAGTAGTTGTCTCATTTCTTCTTCCAGTGCCAGGCTACCTGTTGCCCCACGCTCTGAAGACCCCCGAATTAGATAGCTGCAGACTGCAGAGGGATCTAGGCAAACACCAAGGGCCAGTGCTGCGCCCATGGAGTTTGTTTTTCGCACGAGGGTGGCAATGTGACCAGTCGCTTGGCGGTGATAAATTAAGGATGGAAGTTACTGAGAGGGCGCCGCCTACCCCCGCCTGGTGAGTGGCTCCCCAAGGGACCACCACACCGGCGGTGGTGGTTTGCAGCAAGCAATGCATCAGCCAGACACGGGGGTGATGTATCAGAAATCCACACGACGTAACCTTATCACTATGGATAGCGAGAATGCAGCCATGACAAGAGAAGAGAAGGGTGAGGATGGAGTTAGAAAACTCCTCGGACTGAGAGTCGCCTGGCGGATGAGCACTCGAAGGTTTGCCTTCTTTTGCTTGCGAGGTGTGTTGGACCGGATCGAGGTGCAATCCGGACGGGCAAAGACTATTGAGGGGGGCCCTCGGGAAGATCAGTGGGTGATCCACCCAACAAAGCGATGGAATTACCCCCTTCGCCTCCCCAGATCGATTAGCGTATGGCCCTGCTGGTGGGATTCGGGCGACTCCACCACAGGAGGCAGCCGGGTCCTTCCCCTTCCCGAGGCTCGGAGTCTCGGAGGCTCGGTGACTGAGGATTGGAATGGGCGGTGGGTTTCGGCGGTGGTGTGTGCTCAGGGCTGCGGCCGCGACAGATTCCGCTCTCCACCACCATTGGCAAGCTAGTCGCTAAGTCGAGGTGGTGTTAGCCCGCACACTATCTATTTCTCCTTCGTACCCTGGCAGCGTCCGGTGTCGTTGTCGATACCCGATAGCGTGAACCGCGGTAATATGACCCGAATCGACCGATTAATTCTGCCTGGGCGCGTTTGCCCTTCCAGTGTTAGCGGGCATTAGCTTGGGAAAGGTATCGTCCTTTCGTCCGAGGCTCCTTTTTGCCCACCGAGCAGGATTTCGAAACAATGACATCTTTGAAAAAGATGTTCCAACGGCCAGAATCTGTTTCACACCGCGTTTACCTGGTCGGGGTTTGATCATCTGGTTTAAGCGCGATAAAATCACAGGATCTGCTGAAAGACACTAACTGGTTAAAATGGAATGGCGGTACTTCGGAGTATTGTCCGTAGTGTCCGTAGCGTGTAGCGCATAGGTAAGTACTACTGCTACTGCTACTAGCAAGTGTGTTACATCTCCACCTACCATACTATGAGTTACAGCTCAGGTGGGATGACCATGCGTATACAATCCTAACCGGAGAAGACATCCATGCTGGGAGATGATCATTTGTAATTAGAACTTGCATCCTAGTGTGCATGCGCCTACCGGAATACTCCGTGCATGCATCATGCTCGTACAATCATTCAGCTCTTCATCCATGGAGATCTAGATAGCATGTAGAGAACCATCAAGATTAAACATACAAAAGTACCAACGAGACAAAAAAAAAAAACCAAACCAAACCAAACCAAAATAAAAGAAAAAAGAAAAAAAGCCTCACTCTAGATTATTCCCTGTATCCCTACTCCTACTCCGTAATCCGTACTTCCCGTGGTCTTCATGGCCGAGGAAGAGAGAGAGAGAGAGATCCTGCTGCCCGGCTCCGCACCAGGCCCGGTCTGCCCCATCCGATGTTGAACCACAAAATGACCAAGAACGGTTGAGGGGGACCACCATCGCCCCTTTGTCAGGTCTCAGAGAATGGCTGTCAGAACAGAGTGGGCTCATCTAGCAGGGTCAATGCATTGATCCCATGGAGAAACAACATCCGTCTTGTTGTTGAAGAGTCGATATACATAGATAAATTGACTACTGTGCAGCACATACTAACTGGATTTAAGATTTATCACCCTTCCAGCACTTTGGTTGATGGTGCCCTCCCTCGAAGGAATTTCTGAACCAATGGCTCAAGGTCTGGGTGTACCTATCACTATCTGCCAAAACTGGGTTTTGCCTGCGGGATCGGGAAAGAAGCCAGTCTGCTCGTGCTCAACTCGTGCTCGAGAAGCGTACCAAGGGACTAACACCGCATCACAGTGCATGTCATTGCACTTCACTGCACTGCATTGCAGCTGGCTCATCTCATCTCTCATCAATTACTATAATCGATCGGTTCCCGATCCATGGGCCCCGAACATAAGTACATACATCCACCAATGTGTACCTAATATGTATATGGCAGGCCTTGCCTCTGCGCACGGTATTCAAGAGGCATACTACTGCCAATGAGGGAAGGGGCTGAACCTGCTGCTGCTGCTGCTCCTACTACTACCAGTAGCAGTACTTCTCCGGTATGCTATATTAGATTGACCGGTAGGTAGTATGTAGTAAATACTTAGAATTCTACTCCGTTCGAGGAGGAGGGGGGGGGGGGGATTTTCCACCTCCGGCTCTGTTGCATCTACTTTACCGAAACAGGCAGTTCGACGGGTGTGCCAAGCCCTCGACCGAGTTTAGCACCCCTGAGGGAATGATGGATCATGGCTCATGGCTCATGGGAGGATCCTCCCCTAGGGTCACCCGGCTACTAAAGTACGGCACACTAGGTATGGTAGGGCCAAAAGTCACCAAGCAGTCTTAGAGCGATCGCCCTCGATGGCGAACATGGTGCTCTGCAGCCTAGTAGTCTAGATTGTCCTTGGAACATGAAAATTATCATGATCGCAGTCCCCGTTAATTTCCTTTTCATTGGACCTCCTGATCCCGGTCGATTGGCTTTGGCTTATCGGAGGATCGATGCCAGATCCGGCCTCGTCCATTGTGCATTTTTAGGGTGCAATCTGAGTTTATGGGCAGATTTGGTATGGAGATGTACTACACACTTACAGACAAAAAAAAGAAGAAGGAAAGAAGCAGAGAGAGAGGATGGGGGATAAAAGGCAGAGGGCCAAAAAAAAAAAAAAAAAAGGAACGAAAAAAAAGAAAGAGAAGAAAGAAAAAGCAAATGTACCAGGGGGGCGGACGATTGAAGGAGCCGTCAGTTTGACGTGAACAGGGGAAGAAACGATTGAATGGCACTATTGGCGGAATGACAATTAAACAGCCCAATGAGAATATTCTCCTGGGCGGCTGACGGGTCAGAAGAGGGGGGGCAAAGGATTCCGCATGAGGTTGATAATACACAGTAATGATTGGAAACAGAAATGAACCACCGAAAAGAAAACCAGAGAGCAGTTGACCCATCCACCGACAATAATACTGTGTGGCACTACTAGGTATCTTACTCTGCAGAGTACAGCGATGGTGAGGACGTAGGTACTCGGCCTGCCTGCCGCCACTTCGCCTCCGGGGGATGTGCTCCGTCGGTAGTAGCACGGAGTAGTTGGGTACCTGAAGACTGCCGACCCTGAATGCCACGAGCGAGTGGTATAATCGGTGGTCAGGACTGCATGGATGGTACCGGTGGTTCGAGATAGGAGATCATTCCCTTCCAGCGATTTACCCCATCGATGGCTTCCTCCGCGGACTGCAGTTGCTAACCTGCTCCAACTCACGACCGGGGATCGCCCCAAAAGCTTACTTCAGGGCCCAACACTATGGCAAATCTGCTCCTGGGTTAAACCTGAATGACAGGACCCGAGACAATGGACGTACCACCAGCACGCAGCAGCAGCTAAAAAGGCCCGGCCGAGGGACCCCCGCCCAGCCCTGCGCCAATCACCGCCGGGGGGCGCCGGCGCCAGTCCCACCTGGAGGCCAGTGGCCAGCCCTTGCCCAATGGATCTCCATGGCCGATGCCGTTCCTTGGTCATCGTCGATCTCCCATGCGTTCGTTCGCTCGCTCGTCGCCTGGCTGGGGACGCACGAGCGTGGTGTCTCTATCGCTGTTAGTGAGTTACCTGACCCATTCTTTCTGCGCCCTTGGTCTCATCCTCTGATCCTCCATCCTTCTCCGTGGCCCAGGCTCCACTCCCTTGCCCTTCTCCCCCTCATGCCCGTAGACCGGACGATGGCGTCTTTCCCCATCGTGGATCCATCCACTCTTCTGTGTAAGGTACTTCCGGCCACCACCAGCACTAGTACCTATGTGGCCAGAGGCCCTGAGGACCTGGGGACTCGTCCAGGACTGGTTCATTCTCTCTATTTGGTACTTTGCTCCGTGCCCTCCACCGTGGGCCTACGGTACGGCTTCCACTCCTCCTTGGGCCCCGAGCACGGAGCACGGAGCACGGAGCACAGAAACTACATATATGTATCTGAGATCCTCCCTGATCGTCTATCTCAATGTGTCCTATTCCTCCCTGACTCTCTATCATCTGCACACTCGAGTCATTCATCTCTCTAATACCCCCCACTTCCAACCGCCATTGAAACCCGCTCCTTTCCCTTCTGTTGATCACCTCCTGCCCCGGTCCTCTGTTGTCCCTCGATTTCTCAAAAGGGCTACCCATCCTAGCCTATCGATCCCCTCGCAAGGCGACGGACAATGAAGAATTCAATCCCATCCGACGTCTGGGAGAGGAAGAAGGGCTTGATTGCCAAACTGTACAAGGAGGAAGAATGGCCTCTGAAGCAAGTCATCAAGCAGATACGTTCTGACGATTTCAACCCTAGGTGAGAAAGCCTTTATAAATGTCCCAGTTGATTTCCATCCGGTGTGTGCTAATGCATAACAGCGAAACACAGTTGCGCAGTAGACTGAAGAAGTGGCGGGTTACCAAACCTTCGCGTCAGACACGCAAAAAGTCCGATGATAGCCAACACGAGGCCGCTGGAGAGGACAGTGGCCACGAAGACGCTTCTCCCAAGGGACAGGCACCCACAATCTCTCCCAAATCACGACCCCCGCTTCGCTCAGTCACATCTGATCTATCCATTGCCGAGTCCGAATGGTACATGGCCAATGGCGCCTATACACACAACGACGATTTGCCTACCACAGCGTGCCTTGATGGACATCAGATCTCCAATGTATGGGCTCCCGTGATGGCGCAACAGGCGCCACTAAGCCCCCCGAATAAGCAACGGGATGCCTCTCATGGTCCTTCAATGATGGTCCTTCCCAGCTCTAACGCATATGACTCGCCACATACCTCGCCTTTGATGGACAGCATGTTGATCAACTCGACATCAGGCATGGCATCGCCCTTCCAAGAACACCCCTATGCTATAACCACAGATTCCATGCAAACTCCTGTACCTGCGGCAACAACTACAGCACCGATTCAATGGTCTATTCCTCAGTGGTACTCGATGCCTCTGGAGACCGGCAGTCCATTCTATACTGCTGCTCCATTGAGTCCTCCGATTGATCCGGCAATGCATATGATGCCCCCCCATGCCTCCCAACGGGTATACTCATCTCAAACTCCACCGGCTACCGGCCTAGGGCATGAGGGGGCACAGTCGTGGAAGCGCACCATGTCTGCTCCGTATGTCCAGGATGCCGCCGGCGGCCATCCGAGATTGGAGCAGAAGGGGTTGCAGCCACGGCTTGAAAGGAAGGCCTCCGTCCCGTCAAAACCTACTAGCCAACCTCCCGTGGGATTAGTGTCTCCGCCATCTTCTTTCTATCCCCATGGCCAGCACCCTGCTATGTGTGCACCTATCTATCCCTACCCTGGGCCCGAGCCTCTTGTGCACAGGCCTCAGAGCATTGATTTTTAGGACCATCACGAATCAACTTGCTTGGGTGTTTTTCTGTCCAGCTCTGATTGCCTGCGACCGGAGCTTGATTCGTTTCGTCAATCTATTTATCATCCAGCCTCTGCTGGTGTTGATTTATCGTTCTCACCTGTACTTTTTTTTCTTTTTGATTTTTGGTCATTACTTTTTTTTCCCGCTGTTTCCATCGATGGGGTGTCGATGAGAAATTGGATGTTTGAACTCTTGAATCTTGTACACAAAGGAACCCATGCCTCGGAATATGGGATACCTGGCGTACCGGCTGGTTGTACCGGACCATGGAGTGGGGTGGGCTGGCTTTGATGATATCCACGTTTGGGGACCCAGGAGTTTGGGATTGCACGTACCAGTGTGCTTTATGTGTGCATGGGGCCAATGAGGCTTGCATGGGATCTGTTATAGTCTTGATCAGCGATCGGACTTTCAAGGACTGGCTTCCTTCTACATCCTAGCGACCTGCTACAGGTGCATACGAATATTCACCTTTTGTATATATATATACAGCGAATTCTACTATCATGTGCATTTTTACTGTCATTAATGGACCCAATAGTTCCCAGGCAGACAGATCATTGGTAAATTGATTGGGGGTAACTCCCAGGGTGGCTCGGTCGCCCATCCCCTCCCTCCTTTTGGGTTATCCGAGGGCGGACCTCGGCATCCGCAGGGAAAGAAAGCTACCGGCGGCTCTCTTCTGCCGCCCTCCCAAGTTACAACAAAAAAGAGGTTTTGTGACGGTGGCAAGCCCTGTAAAGTCAAACCGCATTGCTTTTAGTTAACCTGTGCCCCTTTACCTGCCGTACGCATCAATCCGTTCAACTCCCTTTAGAACCCACCATCCCTTGGATCCATCATCAACATGCGAGCTATCCAGGTTAAGGACTACGTCAAGGTAAGCTCCTCGTAGCATGCACTACCACATTGTGTCGAGCAAGTCGACCATCGCTCAGCTATTCAACAGGGGCCTCTAGATCTCCAGGTCACGAATCTTCCGACACTATCGCCATCCACAACGGATTACTTGATCGAGATTCACTCAGCTGGTACCAACTTCTTCGACCTGCTTCAAATCCAAGGCAGATACCAACATCAACCTCCACTGCCCTGGATCGGGGGTATCGAATTCGCCGGGACTATCCTGGCCGTGCCAACCGCGCAAGCGACACCACAGTTCAAGGTCGGGGATCGAGTTTTTGGTGCCACACAAGGCGCCTACGCCACCCACGTCCTAGCACCAGAGCATACCCTCCTCCCGATCCCGGTGGGCTGGAGCTTCGAGGATGCAGCGGGGCTTTTCGTCACGGCCCCCACATCCTATGGCGGTCTTGTGCACCGCGCGAATGTGCAACCGGGGGATTGGGTTCTCGTTCATGCGGCAGCTGGCGGAGTTGGGCTGGCTGCTGTGCAGATAGCCAAAGCGAAGGGCGCAACGGTGATTGCTACTGCCGGTACAAAGCGGAAGCGCCAGGTCGCGCGCGAGTTCGGGGCGGACCACGTCATCGATTATCGTAACAAAAGCTGGCCGGAAGAGGTGAAACAGTTATGTGCGCAACAGCGGACGGGTAATGGGAAGGCCGGCGTGGATATCGTCTATGACCCCGTGGGGATGATCGAAGCTAGCCTGAAATGTGTGGCATGGAATGCACGACTTCTGGTCATCGGGTTCGCAGCGGGTAAGATCGAAAAGGTGGCACTGAACCGGGTACTGCTAAAGAATGTGAGCCTGGTTGGGCTGCATTGGGGCCAGTATGCGCGGTTTGAGACGGAGACGGTGGCGAAGGTCTGGAAGGGAATCTTTGATCTCGTGGCCCAGGGAAAGTTCAAGGGCACCGCCTTCAAGGATGAGAGCTTCGTGGGCTTGGAAAGTGTGCCCCGAGCGTTGCAGGCGCTGGGTGGACGGGAGACATGGGGAAAGGTTGTGGTCAAGATCATCGATGACGAGGCCAGAAAGAGTAAATTGTAAGATCGAGGGCGTACCTTCGAGGTTTACGGGGGTTAGCGTGCTAGGAAGTGTGTGATGTGACAAAGGACACGTCAAGTAACGACCATTTTATATTTCAATGGATAACTATGTATTGAGAACTAAATACTGGAGATAACCAGAATGTAGGTGCGCAAGGAGTCATGCTCTCGTAGGAGGTAAGACGCGAGCAACATGAACTATGAAGGCCCTAGAACTTCCTCTAGCAACTTGAAAAGATATCAAGAACCGGAACCCCGAAGAGCCCCGACAATCCAGCTCCAGTCGGCCACAGTCACAAGACGCAACATGTAGTGACTGTTCTCCTAAACAGAGAGTCCGTGAGGAAAAGGTTGGAACTCCGCTGTAGTCAAAAGACTAAATAACAGAGCCACCAAGCTAGGACAGCTGGATTGTGTAGTTGCAAACTGTGTGATGTCTGTTGATATTTATTAGCTGAATCTCCACTAACAAGTGAACAGACAGCATGGTCATTTATGCTGTCTGGGCTGCCCATAGGTGACTGAGTGGCCAATGGACAAATGTTAGGAACGAAAGATGCAGGAGATAGAGAGGAAAGGAGGTTTGGCGGAATAGCAGCTGATTTTGTTGGGTTGACTCTAGCGGACTCGCTCGCTTAGTAGACGATGAGTCAGCATAATATCTTATCACCATGTGACTGAAATAGATCTGAAGTGGGGTTTAGGGATTCCAGTTGGTTCGCTTGTACGAGGCCTAATCAATGAATAGAGACGGCTAGTTAAGCCTAACGAGAGGGTCCATATAATGATATACTGAGTGCTTAATTCATCTATGCCACGTGGCCGTTTCCGAGCCCCTATATAGGAGTTTTACCAGCGGGTCCGGAACAACAGTATTCCGGCAAACCAATCAGGGCTCCGCAGGCTATCCCAAGCCGACTTCCTTATATCACTCCCCTTCGCTTAATACGCGATGAATCCTCCAAGCCTTATAGTAATCTTTTTATTAAAATAAAATAATTATATTAAATATTTAATAAATTAGAATTAATCAGTATATTAAAACTAATATAGAGATTTATTTAAATAAATCCTTATTAGGGGTTGGAAACCCTTATATATAGAGCTTGGTTACCCTGTGCTTAACAGATAAATAAGATAGATATTCTCTCCTATATAAGGCGTGGCGGCTAGTTAACTGTTGCTCAGTTAACTTGTGTTGACCTTTTAGTCTAGCGGGAAAGTATCGTCACGTGCTTATCTCTATCCCGTAACAATCCTGAACTATCTATTAATTATTTTTAAATTAGTTTTAGTTATTTTAATTAAATTATCTCTAATTATTTAATTAGTAGATAAATAATTAAAAAATATTTTTTACTAATATAATTTTAAATAATATAATATCTAATTATAATATATTTTATTTTAAAATAATTTACTGGATTCTTTATAATTTTAATAATTTTTTAATTATTTTTATATAATATAATAAATATTTTTTAATATATAATATTTTTTTTAATTATATATAAGAAATATCTATATTAAATTATTTATTTAGTTATTTTAATAATTATAATATATTTAATTTTAATAGAGTTCTAAGTAGTAATAAACTATTTTTTATTATTTTAATTAATAAATAAATTTTTTATTATAAATTTTTTAAATTAAGTTAAATATTTAGATTTATAGATAAAATATTTAGCTTATAATTAATTATATTGAATTTTTTTAAATTTTTATTTTAAATAAATATTTTAATTTATTTTAACTAAATTTTTTATCTAGATAAATTAGATATCTAATAATTTTTAGACTAGTTTTAAATTAGTTATTAAATAAAAATTTTTTAACTTATTTTTAATTACTATTATTTTATTTTTTCTAAAAAAAAATAATGATATTATTAATGTAGATAATAATAATAATATTTTATTAATTTTAATATAATATTTTTTTTAATATCTAGAATAAATATCTAGAATTTTTAAAAGATTTTTATATAATTAGATTTATTAAAATCTAAATTAATAAATATATTTAAGATATCTAATAAATAAATAATATATTTTATTAAAATTAATATTATTAATAAAAATTTAAAATAATCTAATCTAAATATTAGCATAATTATTTTATTATAATTATTTTCTGATTACTTCTTTTAATAAATAATAAAATATATTTTAAATTAATTAATTCTTTTATCTAGACTAATCTTAATATTAAAAATCCATTTTATTAAGAAAATAGTTTTTTTTATATTTTTATAATTATTAATTTTTTTATATAATTTTTTTATATAATTTTTTTATATAATTTTTTTATTAAATTTTATATACTAAATTCTTCATAATTTTATTATATAATCTAAAAATTTTAGTTTTTAATATTATAACAGCTATTTTATAAATAATTTTAAATTAAAATTTAAAATAATTATTAGAAGTATTTTAAAATACTATACTAAATAATTATTTATATTTTATTTAATTTTTTATTTAATTATATCAGATTTCTGAGATTTAATAAAATATTAAAAAAACTATTTTAAATAGCTGTTTTTTTATAGTTTATTATTTTAAAATAATTTAATTAAATTAGTTTATTTTTTATTCTTATACTTTTTTTTAAATTATAAATAAAGAAAAAATTTTTATTTATTACTATACTAGGATTAATATCTTTTAATATATCCAGATTTTTAATTCTAGTACTAGATTTAGTATAAAATAATTTATCTAGTTTTACTATCAGTTCTATAGTAAATTTTTTTATTTTATTTTTAAATATTTCAATTTTTTTAATTAATCTTTTTTAACTTAATAAAATAAGATTACTCCTGTCCGGTTATAAGTAGAATTATTTTTTAGTTATATTAAATAGTTTTCTAGAGATATATATATGTCTTTCTGCTAATTAGTAGATTAATTTAAATAATATTCTAACTTTTTTTAATAAAGCTCTAGATTAATAATTAATTTAAATTAATAATCTTTTTTCAATAATATATAATACTGTTTATTACTCTTACTATATTAAAGAAATATATTTTTTTAATTTAACTACTAGGCTTACTGCTATTTTTTAAATAATATAAAATTTAATAATTCTATATTTTAAAATTAAAACTATTTAATAATTATCTATACTAAAATTTAAAAAAATTTTAAATAATTATTATTTTTATTAAAATTATTTATTAAAATAATATAATTTTAATTTTAATTTTTTAATAAAATATCTATAGTTTTAGGACTATAAACTCTATTATATTATTAATTTAAATAATAATAAATATCGAGCTAGATTATTTTTAAATTTATTTAATTTAAAGATTTAATTAATTTATAATTTTTTTTATTTTATAGTTTAGTATTAAAAAATCAGATATAATTATTAATAAATAAGAGATAATATAACTTTTTTTAATAGTTTTATAATTAAGATTTTAAAAATCTATATATATATATTAAAATAGTTTTTTTATATATGAAATTAAAATATAATTTTATTTTTTAATTTATTTAATATATATATAAATTTTATATTTTAATTTATTTAATATATATATAAATTTTATATTTTTTTTTTAAATAATTTATTTTTTCTTTGAAATATAGATTATTTATATTCATTAGATTAATATATAGACTACATTCGGTACTCTCCTTACTAAATTCATATTATTTTAGATAGTCTAATTTATAATAAAATATTATGTTTTTATTTTAATATTATTTTCTGATATTATTAAATATATATATCATTTATTTTATTAAAGATTTATTAATAAAATATTTATATATTTTACTAAGTATAAATAAATTATATTTCTAATATTTTTATCTTTTATAATAACTTAGATTTTATAGATTTTATATTTTTATTTACATTTTTAAATTTTACACTTTATTTAATATAAGATTTCTAAAGATAGTAGATTATTAATTAATCTAAATATATAAATAATTTTATATTTTTCATTAGTATCTGATTATTATTAATTATTATAAATATTCCTTTTTATAAAAAATTAAAATATTTAAAAATCTTTTACTGATTAGTTATATAATATATAATTTTATTATTAAAATACTAGTTTTTTATATTATTTATTTTATAATTTAGTTTTATTTTATTATTTTTAATTTTATTATTAAATCTTATTTTAATATTATTAATTTAAATAATTTAATTAGTTTTAATAAAATAGCTAGATTTTATATATCTAGTTTTTTAATTAATTAGATAGCTAGTTAATTAATAAAATACTGATATTATAGTTTTATAGTATATATAATTAATATATTTATCTAGATTTATATTAAAGTTCTTATTTTTTTAAATTATAAATTATTTTTTTTATTTTTAATTTTTAATTTTTTTATAAGATTTATAAAATTTCTAATAATTTTTAACTACTATTTTAATTAATTTTTAAATATAAAAATATGAGCTATAATAATTATATTATAAATTTTTATAAATTTATTTTTTTAAAAATTTTATAGAGTATCAATATTAAATAATTTATTTATATTAAATATTTAATTTTTATTATTAATATTAATTAGGTTTCTAATATAAAAAATATTTTCTTTTAATTAATTATAAATATTTTATCCAGATTTTTATATTTAAATTAAAAGTTTTATTAATTATTTTAATTTTATTAATCTTAATATAATTAAATATTTTTTTTAAATTTATTTATAATTTTCTAGTATATCTAATATTCTTAATTTTTAAAATTATTTTGAAATAAAAATTTATTTAAATAATTACTCTAGTTTTTGTATTAATTTTTCATTATTTAAAATTAAATATAATTATTTTTTTCTAGACAGATACTTTTTTATTATATATTTTAATTATTTATCAAATATTTTAGAAGTTTAATTATTTTTATATTAATTATTAATTTTTTATTAATAAAAATTATAATTTTCTAGTCTTTATTTTAAAAGATAAAAAAAATTCTTATTTGATTATTATAATTATAGTATTTTAATAATTTATAATTAATTATTAAAAAGATATTAATTAGTAATCTTTGTAAAAATATTTAAAAATTAAGTTTATAAATAAATTAATTAAGTAATTTTTTAGAATATATAATTTAAAGTAATTTAAAGTCAGGCAGGCCCGGGCTTATAACTAATAAAGTAGGGTTTAGCCATCTTATTTAAGGGGGGTTTAAGGATTCCAGTTAGTTCACTCATATAAAGCTTAATTAATAAAGACAGCTAGTTAAGCCTAACAAGAGAGTCTATATAATAATATACTGAGTGCTTAATTTATCTATACTACGTGGCTACTCCTGAATCTGATATAAGACTTCCCGCTTAGCGCAGCGGGTCTGGAACAATGATGTTCCAGCCAACCAATCAGGGCTCTAAGCCTCTAACCTCATATCAGGACGGGCCACACGGTCAGGCGGGCCACCTCCTGGTAGGATTACCTGATATGATCAAATTGTAGCCTCTAAATCAACACAAATGCTTGTAAAAAAAGTAATCTAACTAATTGATAGGTGGTTTAGAGCACTGTGTATATCAGTAACTAATATTAAAATAATTAGTACAGTATGGAGGTATATATAAGAGGGTCTCTTTATATTAAGATAAAGGTTTAATCTTAATATCTTTATTATTTTGTATTTTTTCTACTTTCTATATAATTTTCTAGGTCTTTTTAATAGTAGTACTTTCTATATAGACTATCTACTTTTTTAAATATTTTCTTTTTTATAACTATATTTTATAATTAGTATATAATTCTTTATTTTTTTTAGCCAGTATAATTAAGTCTATTATTATTCACTTATATTTTTTAAAAAGCTGATACAGTATAGAGTATATAAATAAAGTTAGACTTATTTATTATTTTTAAAATAAATATTTTATATTATATAGTATTTAAAGTACTAAGCTACTTAACTGGCTATCCGGGGTTAGTAATATTTTTAAATAAATATCAAGCTGAGAAAGTACTTAATCAGGATCTAGAGAAATAAGACCTGTTACTCTAAAATTACTGATTATATTTAACTTTAATAAAGTATACTAGTAGGCTTTAAAATAAATTTTTAAAAAATTAAGCTTATTAATATAATTATAGCTGTATTATATTTATTTTTAAATTATACCTCTGTATATATATTTAAATATACTAAAACAGTTAATATTAAGAGATTAAAGCAGGTAGGATAAATAGGCAGATATATAAATAAGTGTTACAGTGCAGACCTAGGGTGCCTAAGGCACCTACTAAGCGTGGCCCGGAAAGCTATATTATCTGTTCTAAGACTATGTAACCTGCAGACTGTATATCTTCCTGCCTGCCTGGAGATTCTGTTATAGTTCTCAGAGCTATATCTTATCTATAAATCTATAGATAACTTAATCTTATAATATTTTATACATATTATAAATTATTAATCTATCTATCTACTACTAATTCTATTATCTAATTAATTTATATTTTAATATTATATAATTTTTATTTATTCTAAATAATTCTGAAGAACTAATTTAATGTATTATTAATTATATTAAAAAATAATATATTTATTATAATTGAATTTATAAATATATAATAAATATAAATATTATTTATTATTATTTTTAATAAAATATTATTTTTATAATAGCTGTTACTATATATTAAATTTAATAAAATAAAAATCTAAATAATTAACTAATTAAGATTATTATTATTTAAAAATTTTTAATAAAAAATAAGATTATATTTTTAAATTATTTAAATAATTATATCTATAATTAATATTCCAGTTCAAAAATTTAAATTATTGATTAAAAATTTTTTAGTTATTTTAATAAAAATATTTATATTAATTAATTCTAGATTTTATATTTTTAATTTTTTTGAAATATCTGTTTAATTCTGATAAATTTAAAAATATTTAATCAGATTTTTATTATTTTATTTTTTAATATTTTAAATTAATACAATCTATATTTCTAATTATTTAAAAAAATTATTTTATATCCAGGTCTTATTATATATTAAAAATAAGATTTATTAGTTAACTAATTATACTAATATTTTAAATATATTAAATTATATTTATAATATATGAATCATTTTTTATTAATAATTATATTAATTTTACTATTTTTTTTTATAGAAATTTAAAAATTATTATAAATAATATATTTAAAATTAATTCTAGAGACCTGTCTCTAGTATTTAAAATATTTTAAAATATTCTATTATTAAAATATTTAAAAGTTTATTTTAAAATATTCTATTATTAAAATATTTAAAAGTTTATTTTAAAATATTATTATTAAAATATTTAAGCCTATTCCAGTTATTTTTAATTTTAATATTGTAAAGAGGACCGACCTGTTTCCTATACGAGAGGACGCGGTCCTACATACTCATCGCACCCCTAGCTGGCCGCATGACGAGCTATATGAGCAAGGCATATCCACATAGGTAGCGAGAGAATATATACACTTCTTTCTTCTGATCCTTTCCTACATACGTCTACACGGTTAGACTCCCGAGTGTAGCAGGCACGGTCCTTGCTTACGATACACGCTGCTTACACATACATGCCTTCGACAGACACGTAGGGACTAGTCGTGAGCGTGGCTAGTACCCGTTTACAATATTATAAATCTTTTTTCTATATATTATTTATTTTTTAAACTCTGTAATTTAAACTGTAAGAAATATAGTAAATAATTTTATTATAGTTTTAGTTAATATTTTATTAAAAATTATTGTTACGGGATAGAGGTAAGCACGTGACAATACTTTCCCGCTAGACTAAAAGGTCAACACAAGTTAACTGAGCAACAGTTAACTAGCCGCCACGCCTTATATAGGAGAGAACATCCATCTTATTCATCCGTTAAGCACAGGGTAACCAAGCTCTATATATAAGGGTTTCCAACCCCTAATAATTATTTTATATTTAATAATTATATTTACTAGATTAATTATATTATTTATTCTATCTTATTTCTAAAAATTATTTTATTTCTTAAATAATAATTATTTATTTTAGTATTATATTTTATATTTTAGAATTTATTTATATTTTTTTATTCTAAATTCTTTAATTCTATATTATATTTTATAGTATAAATAAAAATTAGATTAAAACTTATTATCTAATTTTACATTTTTTAAAAAAATTTAATAGTTATAAAAATAAAACTAGTATTATTATTTATAATATTTATATAGTTTTAAAACATTATAATTATATTAAAAAAAAATTTATTTTTAATTATCTAGTTAGTATATTTTTTTATTATTATTAGCTTATTATAATTAAACATTTATAATCTTTATATAAATTTTATAAAATATAATCTCTAATTTTCTAGTTTATATTATTAGAAATATTATAATATTTTAATCTAATTTATTAAAATTTAAGCTTTATATGATATTTTTATTTAAGCTAGACTTATAATTCTAATAGTCTTTATACTCTTTGAAAATTAAGATTTTTTAAATAATTTTATTAGCTGTCTATACTATATATATTTAGAAAAATTTATACCTTAATAATTAAATAAATTTATTAGATTATTTAAATTATTTTTAAACTGTCTGAACTACAGTTCTTAAATAAATTTTATAATTTTATAAATAGTTTTTCTCTAAAAAAATAAAAAATGTTTTTTAAATTAAGATTATAATTATATAATTATTCTTAAGTTTAAAAAAATTATTTAAATTAGTTTATAATATATTTTCAAAAAAATTATTAGTACTTTAAAAATAACTGCTAGAAAATTAAAAAAATTATTTATTTAAATTTTTTATCTACTATATCTTTAATTCTATTTATAAAAAAATTAGATAAAGATTTATATTTTTATATTAACAACTAAACTCTAAATATAATTATTATTAAAAATTAATATTTATTATTGTTTATAAAAAAAACTTTAAATAATTTAAAAAAATATATATTATTTTAATAAGATTAATATTTTTAATATATTTAATAATCTTTATAGTAAAAATAGATAGAAATAAATAACTATTTTTTAAATTTATTTAGATTTATATAAATTTTTAATTATATTTTTTAAATTAATAAAAATTTCTGGAATATTCTAGTAATATATAAATAATATTTTATAAGATTATCTTAATATTTTTTATATTATTTATTTAAATAATATTCTAATTCATAACTATATTTACTCTAAATATATAAAATATATTTATCTAATTCTTTAAAAATCATAAAATATTAGTTTATATATAAATGTTTTAAATATATGTTTATAATTTCTGAAACTAAGTTTTTAAATTTAATTATAAATTAAAACAATATCTAGAAGAATTCCATAAAGCTTAATATAATTATTAATTAATTTATTATTATTTATATAATAAATATATAAATATTTTTAAAATTTATTATTTTATTTATTATTTTAATCTGAAAAAATATTTTATAAAATTAGATATTTATCTATCAGGAAATTCTAAATAATCTAAAAAAAGTCTATTAATATTTTAATTTTATAATTATTTAATTTAATTTATATTATCATTCTAGAAATTAATATCTTTAATTATATTTCTATTAGAGTTTTATTTTAATATAAAAATAATAAAATATTATATTTTATTATATTTTGTTTTAAAAAAATAGTTTTTATTTAAATATAATTATAAGATTTATAATAAAAAACTATTTATTATTATCTAATATTTTAAAAAATGATATTTTAAAAAATGATATTTTAAATTTAAAAAAAAATTATTTATTCAAATTATTTCTAATTATTATAATCCAAAATATTTTATATTAATTAAAATTTTAAACTACTATTAAATTTATTAATCTAAATTTTTATTTTATTTTGATTTTAAAATTATTTATTAATCTAGAAAATATAAAATAAAATCTAATAATCTGACTAGAAGATCAAAAGCTTTTTTTTTAAAAAAAAATTATTTATTATATTAAAATCAGATTATTTTAAAATATAAAAACCTAGATCTATCTAATCTAATTAAATTAACCAGCCTGTCTGAACTAACTAATTTAATTAAAAATTCTAAAGTTTTACCTATATATAAGATTTCTGGCTAACTAGTCTTTATTACTAGAATTTAAAAGATTATTATTTTTAAAAATAAATATAATTTATTTAATTTATAATAAGTCTATATCTGGATATCTAGAAAGAATTTAAATATATAAATTTTTATTCTAAGATTACTATTAACTTAATATATATAAATATATAAATTAATAAATATTAAATTATTATATTTATTATTATATAATCCTACTTTATAAAACAAAATAAAATATTTTAAAATCTTTATTTATATTTAAATATATCTGATAAAATATATTTATAAATTTTATTTTATATTTATTTAAAATTTAAAAATTAAAATTAAAATTATAATATTATTCTAATTATTAATATTTTAATTATAATTATAATATATATATAATATATATAAAAGTTATATAGTTTATTCTAGTATATTTTATCTAATAAAAAATTTCAGTTTATTACTAAATTTTAGAAATATTTAATTATATATTTAGATATAACTAGTAAATTATTAATTATTTATTATTTTAAAATTAATAATTAGACTGAATATATAAATACTATATTAAAATGATATTTATAAATTTATATAAATTATTTATAAGATAATTAAAATATCTAATTTTTTTAATTAAATTTATTTTTAATATTATATCTTTTAAATCTATTAAAATAATTTTATTTTTTATAAACTACAGGTTCTACTTTTATATAAGATTTAAAATTAGTAATTATTAAAAATTATTATAATTATAATTAATTTATCATTTAAAATATAAAATAATTTATTATTTAAATATAAGTTGTTATTAAATTTATCTATCTAAAGATATTATTAATTTAAATCTATTATGTTAAATAAACTGATAAATAGTATTATCTAGTCTAAAAATTTAAAAAAAAATTAATTAATATAATTAGATATTTATTATATTAAAATCCTATAATTTAATAAAAAATTAGATTAAAATATTTTAAACTTATATTATATTAAAAAAATTATTAATTTATATATTTATTATCTAAAATTTTTATTTAATATAAAAATATATTCTAGATTTAATATTAGTTTATTTATTTTTATTAGTCTAAAATTTTTATTTAATTAATATTATTTTTTACTATTATTTATAAAAATTAATGAATTAAAAAAATAGAAGATTAAAAATATTTTTAATTTATTTTAAAATTACTATAACTGTAGCTGCTGTTTAATTTATATTATTAAATAAATTAAATATATAAATCTTATTATTAAATTTATTAAATATTTTAAATATATAAAATAGATTATTTAGAATTATTATTATTAGTATTCTAATAAATCTAGTCTTTTTTAATTTTAATAAAATTTAATTATAATTATTAGAGTTATATCTTATCTATAAGCCTGTAGATAGCTTGACCTTGTAGCAATTCAGAGATACTGTTAACTATTAGTCTGCCTGCCTGCCGCCAACTCTACCACCCAGCCAGCCCGCAGTCTGACAATAAGTATAACTTTATTTTCAGTATAGAATTAGTTAAATTCAGATATTAAATAATTACTATAATTATTAAAAACTAGAAGATTATATTTATTTATTAATTTATTTCTAATTAATAGAATAAAATATTTTTAAAATTATTAAAGTCTAATTATATTAGTAGTCTAACTATTATTATTAACTTTAATCCTCTAGATAAAGAAAACAGAAAAATCTTTATATTATATTTTTAGATATATTTTATCTTTAAAGATTAGGGTTAAAGATAATTTTTTTTTATTAAATTAAATATATTTAATTATAATAATCTATTTCTAATTCTTTAATTAAACTAGAGACAGTTAATCTATTTTTTAAAAATTAATTATTATTTTATATATAATAATTATTTTTATAATAAATTCTATTTTATTAAAATTATATATATTATTTAATAAGATCTTATATTTTTAAATAACTTCTTATATATAATTAAACCAGTTTTTTATAATTTTAGAATCTTTTATTTTAATTTTTTAATAATTAAATTATCTAGTAAATCAGGTTTATAAGGATTTACAGTATTTAATAAAGTTATAAATCTAGTTAATATCTATTTATTTAATAGTTAAATAATTTTATTTAAAGATTATTAAATTAGCTATATTTCTAATTTTAAATAACTAAAAACTTATTTCTTATTTATCTAGAGATAGAATCTATTTAATAAATAATTTATTTTTACTATTTAATAATTTTTAATATATATTAATTATATTTTTAATAAAAATATATCTAGATAATCAAGTCTGGAGAGACTCAGTTTAAATAATATTATAAATATATACTATTTTATATATACTAGTAAATTAGTTTTTCTAAATAATTTTAATAGTAAGAAGCATCCTGCCTTCCTGCTCCACCTGTAATTTTGATAGGATAGATGCTTTTAGTAGCATTTGTGGTGGTTGAAAAGCCTCAGGTAGGAGATTCAAGATGGTGTTTTCGAAGGGGTGGCCCGCCTGACCGTGTGGCCCGCCCGACCGTTGATTATGTTAAGCGAGCGGAACACGCAAGCGAGTGGAACGCCCAACTTGTAATTTCCGCATTCCACCAAAACATAAGGCTTTTAATTAATAAAATCAACTACTAAAATAGCTATATTATTAAAAGAATATAAGAAATAAGAAGACAGAATCCTCTTAGTTATTTAGATTTTGAAAAACAATTAAATTTTATTATTATAAAAAATAATATATTTTTTTAAATTTTTATAAACTATTCTCTAGAACTGTATTAAAAAATAAAATTATAAAATAATATATATACTAATTTATATAAATTAATTTTTTAGATTAGTAAAAAAAATTTTCCTGATTGATTTATATTTATAAAATAATATTTATATTAATCTAGAAATAAAATAGCTTATTAAAAATTTTAAATAAGATTTTAATAAATAAAAAATAAATATATAATTTTATAAAATAAAATAAATTTTTAAAAAAATATTTTTTTATTAATATAATTATAAAAAAACTTTTTATAAAAATTTAAGATTTATTTAAAAATAGTTTAATCATATTAATACTGTTATATTTAAATATAGAATTATAAATAAAAATATATATAATTTTAATAAAACTAGTTTTATTATAACTTTAATAATTATTATTAAAATAGTAATAAAATCTAAAAATTATAAATAAATAATATTAATTAAATATATTAATATTTTAGACTAGATTTTATTTTTATATATTATTATTAAAAAATATATATATATATATTAAAGTCTGATATAAAAATAATATATTTTATTCTTAGAAGATTAATATCTTACTGAATAATTAAATAAATAATAAAATTAGATTATATTAATTTAACTATTATTTTATTTTTTTTACTAAAAAATAGTAAATTAAAAAATATAATTTTTATTTAATATTTTATTTTAATAAAATCTATAGTTAGAATAGTTTTATTTTCATTTATATATTTTTATATTTTTTATATCTTTATTAATTTTTTAAATATTATTTATTTTATATTATTCAAAAATATATAATAATTTAATTAAATAGTTAATTTATTAAAACATTTATTATATTAATAAAATTAATTTTTTAAATATATTTTTAAAAATCTGAAAATTTATTTTTAAAAATTTATTTATTTAAAATATTTTTATAATATTTAATTTAATATTTTTCTAGCTGAATAAATATTTAAAAAATTAATATATTGTTACGGGTCCAGGCAGAAAGCCTCTGGCCCTAGAATGTTGCTCGGCTTACTCACCATGCCAAGACGCCTCGCTCCGACTTCGCTCCTCGTACGAAAAGAGCGGTGAACCAGCGGATAAAAGACTACCTTACTAATAATATAAAGATTCTTTCTTCTAATAATTCCTTCCTGTATATAAGCACTTCTGTTGATTGTATAAATCCAGAGGTTCCCCTTACATATATAATTTATAAGAAATTATTTTTACTAAAAATTAAATTACTATTTTCATTATATTAAAAATATTTAAAAAATATTAAATAATTAAAAAAAAGATAAAAATTTTCAAATTTTTTTAAAATTATATTATTATATATTATTAAAAATTATAAAATTTTATTAAATAAAAAAATTATAATTTACAGACTATAGATAAATACTAAATTAAAAAAATAAAATAATTATTATTTAATAAGATTTAAAAAATCTATAGTTTATAAAACTATATAGTTTTTTTATCAGGCTTATAAGAAAGATAAAGCTCTAGAAATCTAACAGTCTGATCCTATAGCTAGTAAGAAACAGTCTTACTGCTGTATACTATCTTACTATTTTTTATATAATTAAGTTAGCTATATACATATAAGATGTCCAGTAAGAGTAAAACACTAAAAAAAGGCGATTTGAACTGTATAAAAAGGTTATTATTTGACTTTAAATTTGTATATAAAGCAGAATTATGAGTTGGGCGTTCCACTCGCTTGCGCGTTCCGCTCGCTTACCGATTACGTTATGGATGTCACGGCTGGCGTGGCGTGGCGTGGCGTGGCGCGGCGTGGATGACAGACAGGGCTTTTCCACGGTTCAGGGGATGAGCCTAAAGTTAATCGCGCAGAACCGTTGCAAAAACGGCCAGGAATCATGATAATAGACAAACGGAGATGCTGGTTTACTGCCGCCCTGCAAGCTGGATCGAGTGGAGGCCACGGCATACTTTGTAGTTTTTACTATGTATAGAGTACTACGGAGTACTACTCCGTACATACTACCATGTACACAGTAGCATGTATCTACCCAGTACGGAGTAGATTATTCGAGCCTGCTCCATAAACCACCTGGGTGGGTGGACACCGCAGACTCTCCTCCGTCTGACTGTCAGACCTTCCTCCTCCCTCTTGGCGGCTTCCCTGCTCCTCTTCTTTCGCTCCCCCTTTTCCCACATTCTTTCTTACCTTGTAACCTTTTGGTTTAGTTTAGTTTATTTTTATTTTTGAACCTGGGGTTCACCAGCTGTGCTGTTGCTCCTTCTCTGTCGTGCTTCTTCACCATAACCAGAGCTGTCACTCATTTCCAGCTCCATTCGCTCTTTCGTCTCGCTTTCCCGACCGACGGTATCATCAGGCAACGGCGCATCGATATCGACGTCCAGAACTAGACATCACGTCCTCATAAGCCGATAAATACGCACGCCGGTACCGACACGATGTATCTCACCAAGGCTATTCTAGTAACTTGTGCTGCCTTCGCCCCCTTTGCTTCTGCTGCAGTGCAGGCCACGCCCACCGCGACCATGAGTGTCGTTAGCATCCCTTCCTCATCCTCGTCGCCGTCGCAGACCCCAATTCCTACCTCGCCTTCTTTGAGCTTTCCCACCGAAGGTAGCAGCAGAGGTAGCAGCAGCGTCAGTATTAGCAGCAGCAGTAGCGCCAGGCTTCAGTCCAGCTTCGCTTCACCAAGCCATGCGCCAAGCTCCAGCCATCGCCTTTCCAGCTCTGCCGTTGGCAGTTCATCCTTTGCCAGCCCGTCAGCCAGCACTGCTTTCACCAGATCATATATTACCAAGGCGTCGGCTCGTCCAACCGCCGAATTATCAACGCAAGCGGGCTCGGATTCCGACTCGGGCTCGACCGCGACCGCGGCTGCAGCATCTACTACCCACACGGGCGCTGCTGCTCCAGCCGTCAAACTCTCTAGCGGTATGGCTGCTGGGATTATGGCTGCCGCAGGCCTCATCATGCTGTAAAGTACTCGGCAACCAACCCACCAGAGCCATGTTGCTTCCTCCCAGTTCATGTCACCGAAAACCAAATATGTGACGGTGAACGGCTGTTTTCCATCGGATACAAGCCATGGGATTCGTTTTAGCCGGTAGTCGTCTCCAAAATCGTTATCTGCCAATGATAAGTGGAGTGCATGTGCAGTTGTCGGTACCGATTTAGCGCGGAGGGCGTGATATGAATGTGAAAGGGACCCTTACGAAATCAGACGAGATAGAGAAGCCCCGATATTCTATCATCGATCATGGGTTCTCTGGGATAGTTTTTTATTTCTCTTTTTCTTTTTGTATTCTTTTCATATTCTCTTTGTTTATTCTTATTTTGCGTTGGTTTCTCCGAGTAATACTTATACACCCCTGACAGACAAGCGGCGCTCATCTATGAGGGGATTCGGTATTAGCATTTTGTTCGATAATATTCAATTTTTATCATTATATTTCCCACTTTTCGTATGCCATGGTCTTCCAGGATATGGTACGACTTATTCCCTCATCCACGACCTTGGATATCGCCAGCACAAGAATCTCCGCAATGCAATGACCGTATAAGCCAATAGTTTTGAACTGGGACTTCATGTATCATATGCCCCCAATAAGGGAAATCTGTGAAGGCTAAAACGGTTTGATACTTGGCGTATGCCCGCCGTGGTTTCATGTTTTGATGACCTTCACGTAATAAAAGCTTGTGACAGGTTAACCGGTACGGCGGGTGGGGATAAGAGCGACGCGAAGTATGAATTCGATCAATTCTTGACGAACCCATCAAGGTATACGATGGCACGAGAGTAGATAGATGTATACTGATTAAAAAGTGGAGGCGAGGCTGACAGATAAGGCATGTGTGCCACAGGTTTCGGATTCGGATAAAAACCAAATGCAAAAAAAAGAAAGAAAAAAAATCACATACAAGATAGGGTACAGTGAGGGAGGCAATGGGGGGATGGGCAAGTCAATAAAGATCTCTATGAATCTTTCAAAGTCGCCTCATATCTGTTAAAATAGCAATTTTATAGTCAGCATCCGATCACATAAACGGTATCAAGTATCAAACATCAACTTTATCCCTGTGTTCGTAGGGATAAACAGGCGAGTTGTTACAAAGCGATTAGGATATTATAGAAACACATACCTCTTTCCTCTGAAAGCCCAGAGACCCCAATTGCCGCAAGACACATCATGCGGGTCCAAATCATTAAGATCCCAGCGTAAACTGCGGAAGATATTCTCACCAGGTTCCAGCAGAACGTCGAATTCCCCGGCACATTTCTCCCGGACCCAGCTGATATCCCGCTCCATGTCCCATTGCGTGTAACCCGTACTGATGATGGGAACCTTGGTCTCTAGGAGCTGCGGAAGCGTTTCCTCCCATTCATGAGAGCTGGCTGGATGACCGAGACCGGGATGAAAGAGCATAACGCAATCCAGGTATGGATCGAAAGGCTGAAAATATTGCGCTTTGTACATCGTGTGGAAGTAGTCAACGTACGTCGTAATCTTAAATTGTCCCCCAAGTCTGTCCTCCACAATACCACCGAAAGGATTTTCGGGTGTGCGCTCGGGGAGCGGGAACTCGGCATCTCGATTCGCCATGCTATCCGGCCCAATGAAGATTAGATGGATCAGAGAACGCGGGAAGATATAGCTGAGCTGGAGCCAGACTTCACGTGGCAATGAGGACTCGGCCCGGGCACCCAGGATGAAGATACGCACGGGAGGGGCCTTCAGGCGTAGCCCTTGCATATCAACGCCCTCTCCGGTTTTGTGTGGATGTAGTGTGTATCGGAGCGCTATATATGGACCGGTCAGCTAGACAACAGATGCCACATAGGAAAGTCTAGGACTTACCGCTCACACTCTTGAGGCCTTCGGCCGTGAGCCTGCCTCCTTTCCGCACACTATAAGGGCTCAACTCATGCAAGACACTTCCGATCGTGAGTGGATAGGTGAGCATCCTAGTCACTTGTCGCATGCTCCGATCATCATTGATAGCCTCGAACTCTCGTGTGTACAGGAACGTGTCCCAGTTCGTCATGTTAATGACAAAATTGTCATCCTGGAGTCCCGGGTACGAAAATTCTGGGAAAAACCGGCCCGAATGTAAATCATGGTCGTCCTCATTGATTTGTCTAATGGTCTCGCAAATTTCCAAATGAGCCTCGAAGTCATCCATCCAGTGACCCTCCGAGCAGTAGATCGGAACACCGCAGTCGGGACATTCGAATTGAGAGTGAGCCGGGGGTAGACTCTCTGAGTCGGGTTGGCGCTTTCGCGACTCCGGGTCATGGGGAGAGTCGGGCAATCGGGTTTGCTGGTGGCTTGGATGGGGACAAAAGGCATTGTGTTTGGTGAAGGCCGCACGCTGTCGAATTTCAGCCGCCGGTGACCGAGAAAATGGATGGAATAGGTTATTCTGTTTCAACAGGGCTCGCGTGTCCAGCGCAGGGCTTGACGTAGCAAAGTCGACCTTCTGCGTCACTGGCCCGACTGACATAGAGGATGAAAACGCATTCCGTTGAACTGGCCCTTGCGAAGCCTTGGGTTCGAAGGGTCCACTACTTCGTGAACTCAAGCTCCGCACGTAGGAAGCGGGAGAGCCATACCCTCCTCGCCTTGGAGTAGCGACCTGGTTCCAGCGAACCAACAAATTCTGCACAGTGGCTCTTCGCCGTAGCACCTGCAGACAGCGACCGCATGTGTATTCGCCGGTCATTGTGGGTGGCGCAACGCAATGCCCGGCAGGATCATCGATGATTTGGTCGGTTGGGTGTGCTTCGGTGGCTGTTTCCATTCGGTGAGACGGCTTTTCCCGCGTGCACGTGATCCAAGTTCTATACTATCCTATGCACTTGGTGCCTCGGAGAACGAATTCGTTCGGTATTCAGATGATCTACGGTTGATTTAATTAGAAGATATCCTCGCAGGTGGTCCAGTTGCGGGCTTCGCGGCTCTCCCAGTATCGCCCATTGTGCGCCCAGTACTCCTCGCCAGTGATCGCACATTTGGCTCTGCTAAACCACTGAGGACGGTACTCATCGCCTCGAGTTTCTCTCTCCCTGCGCTTGGCTCGCTGTTTCTCTTCCACGCGATGCTTTTCACTGGCAGCGAGGTCGTACTCGCCTTCTTCCATTGCCCGCTGATCGGGCCGAAGCCGCGTGTCAGTAGGCGGTAGACAGTCTTTCAGACCCTCGGGGAGAGCGTTTAGCGTAATGACAAAAGGTGTCAGGTTAAACGGGATGCCGCTTGGCCGGGCGTGGCTTTGCCAAACCAGAAATGTCTTGGCTGATTCTGGGTCCTGTCCAGATACTGGAGCCTCAAAACCCGGGGTATGACGCGCATAGATCTTGTCGTTCCATCTACCACCAATACTCCACTTGGGTGATCCATCTCGATCCACCACCTTGCCAGCCACTTGGTATGCCGACGCAGCCTTCCAACCCCTTGGTTTGAAATCCAAGTAGCAGACTTCGCCTGTCGTCCAGTTTTTGATTTCCATCAAACCATAGTTGTCAACCGTGGGGTTGCCAGTTATGATGCCAATGACAGATGACGTGACTTTCTTCCAAGTATAGAGTTCCTCTCCCGATGCTGGTCGTAATTTTAAGAACCAAGTTCCCAGGAGGTTTATATCAAAAGACTTCCCGTAGAACTTGGACTTGAGAGCAGACTCGCCCTATGAAACGAGAAAGGGTCAGCGTGAAATGCATACTCGTCGCCTGCGCAGATTGCTTGGCCGACCCCCTACCGATTAGATCTTACATAGTAATCCCACTTCGCTGATTCGGCCCATGCAGCACCGATCGGTGGATGGTGACTGACTTGCTCGACAAAGAACCGATAACCCTTATCCGGCCGCACATACTCAAACGTCTCACCCAGAAGAGGATTGAAAGGCTTGGCTACACGCCCGATCGTCGAGGCATATTCACTTGCGGCATACGCGGCGACATACACTAGACGTTCCATTGAATGGGGCCTGTCGGCTGCAATATCAAGGAGGTCTGCGTATTCCAAGTCTTCGGCTACGCGTTGAAGTAGAGATGTCGGCTCATTAAACGAAACGGGGAGGGTCATCTTCGTCATATCCTTCCCAATCATAGATTTCAAGATACCCTAAGGATCATGTGAGTATTGAAATATATCGATAATTTTGTGACGGAAGCAAACACTTACCCAAAGTGATATCCTCGGTCGGTTGTCGTAATCCATCTTGAGTCTCTGTCGAACGGGCTCCTCGTATCCCTTGAACGAAGGAACAATTGCCTCTCGCTTTAATACCCGAAGTTTACTGCTTTCTTGTTGAGGCTGCTCATCACTTGCTTTTAAGCCGGCCAGGTCTTGCGCCTCGATTTGTCCAGAATCGATGGCATCAAAAAATTCATCTTCGTTGTCCGATTCCGAGTCATATAGTTTGCCCATAAGAGAGATGGTTGACTTCTTATGGCAAAGCGAGTTTTCAGTCTCCTGCACCCCAGGTTTTGATGAAGGCTCTATCTCCTGGGCCTCGTTTTCTGCATCGCCAATTTCTTCACTGGTGGCTTGTATGCCAGAGGGAGCTTTATTGGCTGCACGGCTCGTGGCTGTCGACTCCAAGGCTTCCTTGAGTGCCCGTTTAGTACGCCTGCGCTTTTCCTCTGACTCGCCCATCCGAGACTGGAGCTCCTCGTGTTCCTGCGCAATCCTTGCCATGCTTTCTTCCCACATCTTGCGCAGATGTGCCTCCCTATTAAGTCGACACTGCCAATATTCATCGCGGTCTCGGGATATCTTCAAGAGACTCTGTATCAACCCCTGCAAACTGCTCACAGCGGCCTCATAGGCGAGTAAAGCCTGATCGACCGCCGGATCCGATAAAAAAATGCTAGGGTTCTTTGATTTTTCGGCCTGTAAAGAGAACGCAACATTTGCCAGAATATCAAGCTGAAGCCTCGTCGACTGGGCGATGATATTCAATGCATCTTTGTCTGCAGGTGGCATCTCATGACTGGACGCATAATCATCACCATCGGCGTCATCAATATCAGGAGCCGAGGTTACATGGCTGACTACCCGATTCACTTCGTTTGGTGGAGCGGCGAGTTCTAACAACCCGTACACCGAACCTTCCTCGTCTTCAGGAGCGCTTATTGACGTTGTGTGAGACGCATACGTGCTGAGTCGTGTGTTGCTGCTACTCGGCACGTTGACAGAGGGCGGTGGGAGGCCTTTTCCGTTCGATTTTGTAGCAGAACTTGGAGAATCAGAAATGGCCTCAGACTGTCGACCCTCAACTTGCTCCATTTTTGCCTGCCGAAATACTTCCGAATGCTTTGTCTGGCGCCTCTCTTCCTCCTTGGCCTCATCCTTGGCCCATTGAATGGCATTGTTTAGAGTCCAGAACCAGCGCTTCGCCTCGACAATATGGTTTGCCTTGAGGTGATACTTGACAGATGACTTTCCATGGATTTCAAATCGGGTCTTATCTTGAGAATCCATGTTTAGCCTAGCAATCTTCATGTTTATCGCGCCTCGGCAGGCGGAGCCTGCGTCATCTACAAAGAAAGCGAATATCAGCCATTGTCCCATTGCCTCGAAATTGGGACCAGAAAATTTACCCTGATGCTTATAATAGCTTAAAACGCCGTCTTCCAGTACAAACCACCGCAGTTTATAGCCACTTGTATAATTTGTCCACTTTTTTAGGTAGCCTTTCATTTCACGCGCATCCTTACTAGCAAACGGTGCATCCCCGCGCAAACGGCCAGGAACACCATGAGCTGCGCTAGTTCCAAGGATCGCCTTCTCCTGTATACCTCGCTGGGCTATGACTGCCGCGGGTGATTTCTTGACAATTGCACGGGTCCGTTCATCCTTGGTAACGTCCTGCGGCAGCTTTCCCTTCTTGTCACGGCGGAAAGGGTCGGCTCCGTGCATCAACAGGATTTGAATCAATTTCGTATCTCTTTTTCTTGCCCCTTCATGAAGTAGGGTGCCCCCGGACTGGAGTGTAACAGAATCCGTAACCAAGTCCAGACCGTTTACATCCATGATACCTTCAACACGAGGCTCTTCAAGTAACTTCTCTAACCTGTCATATTCTCCTCGAGAGACGAGAAGCTGAATCTCTTGGGTCTTGCCATCAATAAAAAGTGAGCGGGCAAGCTGAAGTTGTTGGAAAATCTCTGGTGTGCGTGCAATGTCGAGAGGCGTCTGACCACAATAGTTGACGATAGAATCATTGAGTAACGGTCTGTTCAGCAATTCACGCACTACAGGGCCCCGTCCAAGTTGAGCGGCCAAATGAAGAGGTGTGTTGCCATCCCGGTCACGCGCGTTAACGTCCAATTCCTCACCCACGGACAAGACATACTCAACCACTTGCGGTTCAGCACACTGGATCGCCAGATGGAGTATTGTTGTTCCAGAGAGGCAATTGGAACCCTGCGATTCTCTGGTCTCTATGATGGCCTTCGAGATCACAGTGGTGTCTCCGCCTCGCAATATCTCAAAGAGGCGGAAGGTCCGCACTGACTCATCGAGAGACATGCTGCTACTCTCCGCGTGCGATATGAACGGTAGCTTTTCAATATTATCGGAACTTCCATGTGAGCCAGTAGGCTCCGGTGGGGGGTTGGCCGACATGGGGTGTTGATTCAGCTCCTGGCGTATATTTCGGTGACTGGAGCTTTGGACAGTTGGAATCACATTCGAGGAGATACAATTGACCGGAAAAGGCGATACAGCGGGGACAGTGCACGGCTAATGGGCTCCTGGCGATTGTCCTTCGACTTGTCGTGATGTAGAATCGCTAGCGCTAATGCACTTCGAGAACGTTTGCGCCTAAGATGTATCGATATAGTACGTCAGCGAATCGCCCAACCCACGGGGCCACTAGTGTTCTTGGCTAGATTCATGGATGTGCAGTAGAGAATCTGAAGGTAGTGCAAGTGGAAGGAAGATGTGATCGAGTGCTGCCATTAGTCGATTTCACGACCCGTGGAAACAACCCAACAGAACACTCACTCACCCTTCACCCCTTTCCGTCATCTCTCGCTCGCCACCAAGACACTCAACTAGTACTAACCTTGTGGTAATGCGGGGGAAACCCCATCGAATACTAGGTAGGTACGACCGGGATAAGGTAGCGGTGAAGTAATACGAAACCAAAAGATACCGAAGTAAGTACCTACAAAGCGAAGGAAGTGTTGGTCGGGATGACGGGCTACAGTCTTAAAGCAGGTATACTGATTAGTACGGGTAGGTTGGCCTACCGAGTATCTATCCTTGTTCTTCCCGAGCCTTGGCCAAGACCCTAAAGGCGGCACAGCATGGCCTCGAGTTGTGTTGCTAGCTTACTTTAGTACTATACATTCCATGCATCTTTCGGGTTCTGTGGAGCAAAATACAGGGATATATTACAGCTTGGGACATATAGATAATGTATCGGGCCTTCATCTGGACTCTCCACTCACCACCACAACGACACTGCCTAACTGTCGCTTGAGATCCTCCTTATCAACATCGTGAGTATCTTCTACCTCACCCCACATATCAGTCTGCCACTTGACTTCCAGGCTGGCCGATTCAGCTGCCTCTTCAATGCCGAATCTCTCTCGACCTGGGCGCTGTACATGACGGAAGTTTTCGCTCCATTCGGCAACCAACCGAACAGCGATCAGCAAACTTTTCGCAGCAAGCACTCCTCTCTCGAGGCCAGCCAGATCATAGGCCTGTAGACTCGAGATCCACTGCTCAATGATGTCCTTCGTAACCTGGGGCTGGGAAGCTGGCAATATGCTGTCAGTGTCCAGAATGGGCTGTATGTCCACACCAGGCCACACTCTGGTGCTTAGAAAGGCGATAGTGTCCTTGGCGGCCCTCATTTGAGCTCCTCGGAGGCTTTCTGGTTTGTCATCTTCATTGATCTCTCCAATACTGTAAACATTCTGCTCCGGCACCCAGCATAGCAACGTATCTGTGTCCAGGTAACGCATCGCAGTTTTGACTATTTGGTTTCTTGTGGTGGTCTCGCCTTGGGCATCCTCTCGAGCAATATCCGCTGCTCGCGCGGCAAGAGAGGTCAAGGGGATTAGATGGTTCTTTAGCGCCTGCTGAGCGGTAGTCATGACGTCCCACTCCAAAGCGATGGCATGTGCTAGATAAGGCTTCGTTGATGGTATGGATAAGGCGTCTTTGGAAGGTGTTCGGATAGGGCGAGTGTCTAACAGAACTTGATAATCGCCTCCTGAGAAAGCAAAAGCATGTCAATACCATTGCTTTTGAACTGATCGCAGTAGGCGAAGAGACGTACCCAATTCTTTCTTTACATCAACATTCTTCCAGAACCGCTGCTTGAGTACGGCAGAGGATTTCCCTAACCGCAGAGTAGCTTCGTCTTTCTGATACAGTTTCAGATCTTCCTGTCGCTGGTCTGAACGCACACCCTTGCCAGGGGTAGGCGAAGGAACCTTGGGTGGAGGACCATGCGCTGTAATAGGATGGGCAATAGCATTCTTCCATGATGATGTACTGAAAGAGCGTGATATAGAATCCCTATACCATGCACGATTCAATATTGCCTGTCGCGGAATAGCCGCGAAGGCTCGATAAAATGCGGACATCGTCTTTCCAAGCAGACGCGAGCAAGGGAGTGAAACAGAAAGTGGGAAATAGAGTAGTAAGAAGAGAATTGGTAACTCTACATACAGCTCTTCTTGGGTTTGTGGAAATTTCCCCTTTCAGTGACCAATTTTATGAATGCTCATGGATTGAATTTGAGAACTGAAGGTGTACTTTGTTTGACTAACGGTGCCGGATTGAAACGCCACGGGCGCCACAGATCCATTAATTATTCGCCACATATGTCTACACTCACTGCTCAGCCTCTTTGTAATCACTAATAGAGTAGTTTCAATCAATTGTCCTTGCGAACTCTTGCAAACGAAAGAAAATATTGAATCCAAACAAGTCATCTAAGACACTACTCTCTACTCTTTCATTAGGTTTAGTTGCAGGGCCTTGATTATTAAGCACGGACTAAGACGATAATGGTCCCCCGCGGAAATGGAAATGTAAAGTACTCTAGAGAGCCAACTTGTTCCCCAAAATTGCTGAGGGGGCAAATAACTG
This sequence comes from Aspergillus ellipticus CBS 707.79, assembly GCA_003184645.1. Taxonomy (NCBI): domain Eukaryota; kingdom Fungi; phylum Ascomycota; class Eurotiomycetes; order Eurotiales; family Aspergillaceae; genus Aspergillus; species Aspergillus ellipticus. The sequence continues at coordinate 26,909 of KZ825950.1, read as the reverse complement.
GGGGGGGGCTTCAAGATAAACCAGGTGTAAACCCTCTTTAAACACAGAAGACATATCAAAGACAACGATATTAATTAAACAAGGCCCGCCCACGCTTTTGTAATTTACAAAAACCTCAAATCCCAGGGAATATAATTAAGCTGTCAGTCCAAGCATAAGGAGATTATAGCATATTGCTCAAGATGGTATCTTGTATACTCTCAATGAGCCCAGTCCACGAAAGCACCCCCGGTGGGGGAGGATAAAGGAACAGAGGATATTAAACATCCGTGCAAGAGGCAAGAAGTGACACATCAGCTGCAGGCCTTTCCGAGACCCTTTGAATGTCAGTTCCAAATTTAGTGTCATCATGGCATTTCGTCGTAAGTGTATATTAATCATATGAATTTGACGTGCTTAATAGGATATCGCTAAGTCAACGAGAACCTAAACAGCCAGCACCAGGAGTGGCTAGGCCAAAAAAATGTTGCTAGACATCAAATGGGTCAGAGATGGGTGGCAGACCACTTATCTCGCACACAGTTCGAAATCATTGGGTTATAAAACTCGGGTAATAGGGCCGTTTTATACGGTCCATGTCTGTTCGCTTTTTCATACGTTCCGCGTCATAATCATCAGCACCGTCTCTGCTACCCCATGTAGTCTGCATAATTCACTGAGTTAGCAAGTCTGTACCAAACAAGATATCTCAAAACCAGAAACTCGGGATCTGTGCAACAATAACACATAGGCAAAAAAAAAGCAGAACAGAACCAATCACAGCATCAGATTATTTAAAGCAGAAATGCAAAGAAAAAATAACACAGCCTGACAAAAAACTTCAAAGGGTGAGGGGGCAGAGAGAGGGGGAAGGAAAGGTATTAAAAATCAAAGATAAGAAAACACATCAAATGAAAGAAAAGGGAAATAAAAATAACAACAAATGCGACAGCCCATTCGAATTACCAAGATAGGCATGGTTGTGGGTGAATACAGAAATGTAAAAGTAAAATTGAGGTGAGATAGGACCAATGCAGAATATATTATAGGAGGGGCTGTGTACTGGGACATGTACACTCATGCATACACCCTCCGGGAAATTGGTGGTCGAAGCTGTTTATTGTTCGGGGTTTGCAACTTACCACATTAAGAGTTAGTACAGCGTATATTTTAATCGCTCCGTGGAAATAACCAAACAGTATAGACACCGGTAAAAGTAAGACGTCTACCGGGTAACGAATGTAATGTCCCAGAAGCTTGATAAACTTGCTAGCGAACATCCACACCCCAAGGGCTTGCATAGCTAACGCGTGCGTGCTATCATCCCAAGAAACTGTAGCTTTGTGGCAAAGTATAAGGAGGAGCAGGTCACCTAGGAGTGCCGGGGGCGAAAGCGTTGTCAAATGGACAGCATATGCACTCCAAGGCTGGCGACTAGTAAAAAAGATAGTAAATGTTAGCGTTAAACTTCAACAAAGTAATTTTCTTTAATAAGACACATATTTTGTTCTCGTAAGCTTTGTTTCAAACAGAAAGGTTGATAGGCCAGTATACTAACGTCTCAACCCTCGCAAACTGGGATGAGTGCAGCATGTTTGCCAATTCCTCTAGGTACTGGTAGCTAGGATATGAGATGCATAGTCAAACGTGTTGATGAGCAAACCACTGAGGTGCCGACCGGAGTAAATGCGAGCAAATATGGATATAAAATGGCAATAGACAAGCTCTCATCCACATGTGATGTGTAACAGCAAGAAATCGGGGCAGAAAAACTTACTACCAAATATGTTTTTCGTGAAACATGCTTGTCAGGTTGCTCCTCCAATTGCTTCTAGACCAGCGTGCACATTGCTTGAGGAACTTAGAATTATCTTCCAAGGTTGTCAGAACTTCAGCTTCGGGATGATATTGCATGAAAGTCTCCCAGCCGTGCGACACCATCCACCGAGTAATGAAGTTGTCATCATCTGCATTAAGTTGATACTTTCCAAACCACCATTCTTCATTGGTGAAAGCATAGGTGAAGCCTTCGTTTTGAAGGATATCTGTTTTGTATGCGACTGTCCGTCCCGACATACAAGGAAGACCACCATCAAGATGTGTTGTAGCTGCGCAATCGAAGTTTCTTCGCTCCAGGTACAGAGCGCCTAGGAATCCCCATATGCGCTGAGAAAACGTCGGTGAAACAGCCCGTCGCAGACGCTGACAAGTAACCACACCCCCGAATCGCTCGTCCTTCTCAAAAGGTGCTAGGATCCAGGGAAGGACTGTGCGTGGCCAGCTTACATCATCATCTGCAAAGACCGTGACTGCCGTCCGGACTTCTGGAATCGCCCTTGTCATTTGTCGGCGCTTGTTTGGGTGCGTAACGGTGAAAAGACGGATTCTTGACTTTGAAGCAGGCATCAAACTCAACATATTCTCTGCCTTTTTCCGGTTCGCTTCAATTGTCACCAAGAGAAGTTCGCAGGGTTGGTTGTCGAGAATTGTTCTTATCGTCTCAACAAGTTCATCGCCACATCCCTCCAAGGTCGGTAGGATCACCGTCACATCCTGTGCGGTCAGTCTTGGATTTTCTGGAGGGTGGATTGGTTTGAAAGTCCAGAAAGAAATAATATTCACAACAAGGCGGAAATAGCGATAGAAGCTGTAGGATAAATAAGTCAGCCTCATGATACAGAGACGATCCGCCTGTTAGCCGAGTTACTAACAAAAGAGCAACAAAGGCTCGCATGAATGGAAACTCCATGATTTAAACTGATAGGGAGGCCGAGTCAAAACTTTCTTCCTCAGGCCAATTGATTTAACGGAGAAGCTTGTCTGGGTTGTCGTCAAATCCAAATACTCTTCCGACCCTCCGTCGCTGAGGTATGCAAGGAAACCGAAGCGTGCGCACTATATTCGCAGGGGAACACCCGTGCAAAGGAGTATGCAGATTGGTTTTCAAGCACCGCCGCTAGATATCAACGGTATATAGGTGCGGTCCAGGGACAGAAGAGGCAGGAAATGGATAGACTCTTTTCCAGTACAGGTGGAGAGAGGGCAGATATAAGAGAGGGAGAGGGAGCTTAACAAGGTAAACGAATGTTTGGGTAAAGGGAATGCCCAGGGCCTCACGAAAGAGTTCTGGGAAACAAAAAAAGACCACTTATAAGGTCAATTGCCTTCTCAGAGGAAATCCACGTCTAAGTATGGGCAGACATGCAACATTGGGGTTTTTTATTTGTCCCAGATGGAGTCGATGGCACGGAATGGCAGGGAAGGCACATGTTCAAGTCCGACATCCAGACAATAGATTGAGCCAATCCCTAGGAAGAAATATAAATAAGTTACTTGTGGGCTCCAGTTCCTTTGTCATTTTGAGTGTCATGCAGGTGTATTTTTGCCTCGTGCGTCAGAGACCCTGGATCTAGATGGACTGATGGAGGATAATGCGGGTGGAGAAAGGATTGGCGGCGGCCCATGCAGCTACTGCGCAGTGACATGGGCCAGATAGTGGGTACTGCTGATGGTGTGTGGATTTATTCCATACGCAAGTACTCCGTAGACAGTCCTAAAGTAGGAGCTAGGAGGCACATTAGTAGCAGTTGTGGATATCTCCGAAATATTCGCGGTACACAGTAATGAGTGTTTTAGTGAGAGTATTCCGTACTAACCGGTCTATTCTACCTACGCCTAGTAAAGTAGATACTCCATACCCAAGAAAATACCTGGGTACCTTACCGTAGGTGTGCAAAATAGGTAAGTAGCTTGCAGATAGATACCTGACTAAGTACTTCGTAAACTTTGTACGTAAACTTTGTACGGAAGAGTATACCACCTACCTATTTAAGTACCTTGGTGTCTAACTACCTTACTTACATAGGTGTCTGTAGCGGCTTTCTACTTGGGTACTACCAAGTACCGTACCAGGTACCTAGGTAGGTAGGCAACTATCTATCTTACAAGAACACAGCCTGGAGGTCAGGTCCCTCCGGTCCTTCCATTTCAGCAGCTGATACCATACTGGAAGATGGTAAGGTACTTACTTTGTAATATATTTCAACATTAATTTTTCAATGGGTTAAGTAGGAAGTACATAGGAATTGCTTTTAATTGTAAATTCTTTTTGAATATTTTCCTACGAGGGGGAGATGAAATGTGCAAGCAGACCATGACACTTGACCGGTTAAAAAGTAAAATCCAATGTAAAAAATGAGTGGTTCCAGCATACCAACAGGCAAGTGTCGCAGATGAGCCGACAGACGAAAATATCTTTGAGGAATATAGTAAAAGTACTGCTTACCTAGTGGTAGTACTACTAGGGGTAGGTACATGACAGTGGGGGACAGAGTTCGTTTTGTCAGCTGGATGATCAACCAGCACAGGGGGAAGGGGGGGTTCTCACACGATACTGTATTTATTTCTGTTATTTTCTGAATGAATATCATCCTCTTGCTGTAGACATTTCCATAGGTTGTCTTTCTGAGTAATAGATACTTAAGTGGGTTTTATTTTAGAGAGATAGGTTAGGGCCAATGATACCTGCTCTTGCTAATCCATGGGGCTTGAGGCATGCATACTACCTGCTGAACAAGAATTTCGAACGAAACACATGACGATAGCAACCTGATAGTTTACTTATTTCATGCACCACACATGATCCTGTATTGGTATACAGTTCCTGTTTCAATCCAAGTGCAGGTTGCTGCATATTGTCTAGCAGCCACGGGCAAAAACTAAAATAGTGAATGTAACAGTTTATCAGTCTAGACAAGCAGCCCCGATCGGAACAGAGCGAATAGAAGAAAGGGGAATTTAAAAGAAACTAACATAGACTAGGTTGATTCACATGCTGGGATTTAGTTTAACCATCCATCTGGACCAGCAGACCATAGAACACTCGCGATTCGTGTATAGTAGATCAAGCACAGTACGTATAAATAAAGTGGCACTCGTAAGTGGGTGGATGGGGTAGGAAAAGACCCAAGAACCCAAACAAGAAAATAGTGTGCGGGTCTGATTTTACAGCTATTTATTACTCCGTAGGTACACCCGCTGAACTTCTTATTCAAACCCCATATACATACCTAAGAAGTTGCATCATGAGTTCCTCTCTTGTCAGATTCCAAGCCCACATATGTAGTATTCAGTTGGAAATTACAGAGCTAATGCATATCAATGCCTCTCAAATTCAGTCGAACGGCGCAAAAATGCAGAGTTGTAGATAAAATACGGAGTGAAGTAAGGAGTACGAGTATCATAATACTTATCTAGGTACCTGGTATTTACATTAGATTTGAAATATAGGTAAGTGGCGTATCTCGCTAAGCAACTCGAGCCACTGCCTTACTAGACACGTACTACGGAGTACGTGCTAGGCTACAGTTTTATCGCTAGGTCTCATGCAGAGTGATGTCTAGAACTCCGTGTAGGAAATCAATTCCAGGGGAGACACAAAGTTGAAAAGAAGCAAAGCAATATTAAGAACAAGAAACGAGGAAAGAGAAACTTTCAAGTTTTATATTAGCTATATGATGCTAATCATCGAGATAAAATTAGCACCTACACAAGTGTTTATATCTAGTGAGTATCTGGCTGAATATTTCCAGGTTCTTACTATAAGTATTTATTTACAGAGCAGTGCACTATACATCTAGCTATCTAGATAGTAGATAGGTACCTACCAGGAGGGTTACTTGTAGGTAAATTCATTTCATACCTAGAGGTAGCTATGCCTTCAAATCAAAAACAGTGAGGTTAATGGTGATCCTAGCGGCGATCTCCAAAACCCATCTTAATAAAGCCACCACCTGTGCTCGCCGTCTCGCACAACCTATGGCAGCCTGTCGCTAAATAAAGATGGATCACGAAGCTTGCGTGGGGAGCATAGCAGTGCCACCATAGATAGGCTAGGGGAATACGAAGTCGAGACCTTTCCCCAGGCTTAACACTGCTTCCTATTAATGCCATATAAAGCTCGGCTGCGAATGTTATGTAGACATAAACCAATAGGCAGAGTAAACAATACTAATCCATCTTGGAGGTAAATCTTAAGGAACGGGACATCTTAATTGGCAAGAAGCGGCTATATTGAGTGATATGTATAGGTTACACCTATTGCTTTAGAATCAAATTATATTACCGGTAATTTTATATTCTATTCATAATAAACCTCTGCTTTATAAGCTTGTTTATAAGAATGGGAAAATAGGGCTAGATTTGAATCATAAAATCAATAAAAAATAATATCATAGACCAATTCCCAGAAAAGCTGTATTTAAATAGTGTGTATTTTTTCCAATGCCATACCTTCTCTGCTAAACAAATAGTTCTATATATGATTGTAGCTTGCCTGGGGAGATTATAATAATCTAAAGAGGTTAAATGATATTAGAGCTAGTATAGACAGTATTTCCTAGCTTTTGGTTGCTTCGTTTTATAGATATATAAAATAAAAGAAGACTTTTTTTTGAAAAAATAGTGGATATAAAGATTAGTATAAGATTATACATGTACCTTTTATTAGTTACTTCTCAGCTTTAGGTTGAGTATTAATAGATCCACCTGGTAAAGAGCTTACGAAGGCTTTGAAAAAAAGGCTACTTTTGTACTCTGTACTACTATAACAAACATATTTATACGAGAGCTACTAAAGCATGGAAGAAGGGGAGGTACTTGTATTATTGGGGTTTAGGCCCCTTGACCAATCAACTATAAGACTGTCGTAATCCCTCGCAGTACGAATAAGTCATAGGCACTGGATAGAGATACTCCACACGCGATTAGGATTGTTAACGATTATGAACGTGCGGCCCGAGCTCTTTTTCCCAATGGAGAGCTGACTCAAATGGTTGTATGTTAGAGTTCTCTTGGCATTTCGGACGTGTGCTTGTGAAAGCATGGCTGTACATCATACAGACTACTATTCCGGGCTCCGGGCTCTGTGCTACTACCTGCTCATTAGTACGGATAGTTCCAGCCTTAGTGGCTGCAGATGATAATCAACACTCCTGCAAGTCACCTTAAACGGTTATGTGGTCCAAGGCTAGGCCGGGGCTTCTCCACTCCAATACCCTATAAAATAACCCCATAGATATATGCGTAAATGGAGGGCTCCTTTTGGAGCTAAATCACATAGCTAACAAGCAGCTAACAAATGTTAGTGATTACACCATACTATAAAGCGCTACATACTCCATAGACTCAGGTAGGTCTGATAACCCCAAAAGAAGGCAACTGAATGGTGCTGTAGTAGTATCTTACATGAAGCCCAATAAAAAAATAGTAGATAACAATAGGTACTGTTGGCATTATATTGTTGTGTATGCAACTTAAGTCAGGGATCTCTATAATATACTAGTCACTATAGGGAGGCCTAGTTGTGATTATCACGATGATTCTGGTATAGATTTAATGCTGATAGTTTGGTGTATTAATTACCATGCATCTCACACCTTCAGTTTCCAAGCTGGAACTGAAGTTGGGGGGGACTTAATATTACTATATCATCTATAAGCTAACCTCTAAATTGGCCTTTCTCGAGAGCTCCAGGCGTCCTTTCTTCATCTGCATGGCCACTATCTCATATGATCAGAAAGCATCATTTTACGAGGCTACCTTTGTACCTATGTACAGCAATTTTATGGGTGACTGAAACAGACGCGTATCTCGGCTGCACGGACGCGACTGGACTCCGCCGAGCTCTCCACCCTCACCCGGGAATGACCGAGGATCCATCAAAGCGCGCATCCGGAGCAGAGCTGCAGAGGTACAGACACAGTATTGGGGATAGGGTTTGAAGGGTAGTTTTTTAACAAAATCATCGTACTGTGAAACGGTGCTTGTTTCCCATTAAATTCATTGAATCTATTGAATCATCCATGTGTCCTGCAAAATGTGAAGCCTGCTGTAGGAATCCATGCTCATATGGAGTCATATTTCAGTATCATTGCTCGCTTTCCTAGGTAGGTATAGCATTGCCCAGAATACGACAACATAACGGTCCCAAGTATCGTGTGTTCGGGGTTTACACCTCGAAAGGAAACTAGTTGGGTAGGTGGACAACTCCAAGCTCCACAACCTACACGGTATATGCTTTGCACGTTTATTTACGCCTAGGGACCTGATTATATATTAATATACTCCGTACAGAGTACTGGTTGATTTTTACAGAGTATGAGGGGTCACTATTTTATTACAGTGGAAGTCGGAGGTTTTAGGTCTTTCTTAGCGTATACCGAACGACTACTACCAAGTTCAATGCACTGTCCACCCCAGGCTCCATATCAAAGTCTGGATCCGTCGGACGGCAAAAAGTTTCATGGGATGCTGTTAACTTAAAAGGGATTCCCTCGCCCCTTCGAAAAAAAAAAAACTTTTGGTATGTTACTTTCATACAGTGAGAAATTAGCGCCATATCTCTCGTTCTTGTCAGAAGATATCCGGATATGACATGCAGCTCATACTGTCAATCGGGGTGCCAATCGGGGTGCCAACGGCATATAGAACCAAGCATTTTCTCTGATAGCCCCGTTAAACATCTCTCCTAGCTAGGCCGCCATGATATTTACCCAAAGAGAATGAGGTGCTACTACTAGCTTTAACGTGCAACTGAATGTATCAGCTCAAGGCAGTATCTCGTCCGGACCACCTATAAGAAATAAACGTCCGTATTCGAAAACTACCTACCTACCTACCTGAGGTGCCTAGGTAGGTACCTGTGTAGGTAAGTACGTGCTGTATTCCGTACAAAAAGTACGGATTATCATAATTACCTTACCTACCGCACAGGCTTTACGGCAGGTAGGTACAGAAAAGCGCCGTAGAATATCCACCTCAAGCTCATAAGTCGCAGGTGGAGGCGGACTGTGCACAAATTAGCGCAGTCTACCTCCTCTGTAGTGGTGGGAACTCTCCCATACCTTAGACTGGGGCGCCTCAGTACGTCCTAGTAGTCAATACTCTGTTTACGTATGGGGCAAATCTCCGCTGCAGCGTTGTGGTTCGCTTACCTGGATAGCAGGCAACTTGCCTATCCCCGAGTAGGACACTGCCGCTTCAGCTACGTGTTTGGCGGCGACGGGCAACACTGGGCTGACTCCTGAGGGGGCAGGTCCAGGGAGATTGTCCCGTTCTCCCAAGACAGCCCGCGCCTTAGGACCATAATTCTCAACACTAACCACACCATGGCTGATTAATATTATATCTCGTCCAAAAGGAGTAAGAGAAAGAACGGGCCCGGCGTCCGAAATGGTTGGCTTATGAAGATAACCGAGGCACGTACCTATGTACCTACTACCTATCTATCTATCCGCTTCCACATAGAGATAACAAGTCTGTTTCGTTCAGAATCGCGCAGAAAGAAAGAACTAGGAACGTCAATTTCCCCCAAACCTCGAGTGCTTCTGAGCCGGAGTGCTTAGAACCCAGACGAATAAACTCCTCACCGCCTAGAACCTTAGGTAAATTGCCCGCCTACGGTACCTACACAATAAATAATTAAATACGCCTTCCTCCAATGTTGCGAGGGTTGGCAACGACCTAAGCGTAGGTAGCGGTTATTTGTGGAACAGCGTAAAATCACACCTTGGCTAGATCAAGGAGTCGAAGACTCTTGTGGCCCGGGAGGTTCGAGTGCGGGCCTGGAGCCCGGCCAGGCCATCTGTTCCCACACACAGAGGCGATTCGGAGCGCTATCAACGTCGACTACTGCACCTGTTATGCAACTAATCGAGTCAATCATTGACTAGACAAGGTATGACCTACCGGGGTTCCCACTGTTCTATCCTCTTCAAGAGACTAACATGCCGGTTATGTGGCTTTTCCCTCCCTTTACTTCGTCAAGCTTCGGGAATATTAAATTTCCTCTGTGTGGCTCTCATGGGAGATGCAGAACGGAGTTGCCGGAAGATGTCCGAACTCACAAGGGTATTACTGTCACCTAGGCCAGGTAGGTTCTCTGAAACTGTTAGAACTAGGATAGACTACCTATCTACATATTGATGATACATAGTGAGTTGGAGTACTCCATAGAAATAAACAAATGTACATAAATATTTCTTTTGCGTAGAATTGTGCTCTGCCCCTGCTTACAACCGCCTGTCGGGCTGCAGTGTGTGTACAAAAGTGCAAGCCATGAACAAAATTGAAGAGGTGGTACATTATATACAACCATACTATACTGTAGTTCATGCACTATATGACAAATCTGGACTAGAACTTCACTCTCAAGTCAACTACAGATCTACTGTTTTTGTTGGACCTTTTTTTTGAAAGAAAAAATAGGTTAGTACTGTTTATATCTACTAATTGATATAGAAATTCTCCTTCCTACAATACCCTGCAACCAACTCTCATTACCTCCTCTTGCCTCTTACTATCTAGATGCTCATGCATATGGCCATGACGTCAACTCTTCGTATGCTAACTTGAGAACCCCCATTTCTTGATTCGGACCAGTTGACAGCATAAGCATGCCAGGCGATGGCGGAAATGCAGGCCATGCTTCCACCCGATACTACCAGTACACTAATGTGTGCGCATCAACAGGGTACACCCCAGCTAATCTTGCATGTAACTTTCTAGAAAGTCTCAGTTGCAGCATTACCAAACATGTTTACTCTGTCTGGTGACTTATCATAATATTCATCTAATATTTCTTATGCCTTTCTTTGCCTCTTGTTCATCTTTCTCGCACCCCACCCTGGGGGTTTCCACCTCTTGAATCCCACCTTTTTTCCAGTCCATAACTTCATGCTGTGCTACTACCATTGAAAGCCTTCTACCATCCTGAAATAGTATCCATTCAAACCATTAAAAGCTACCTATATACAATACCTGTTTCATGTGTGATCACACTGACGCTTTCAGATATACACCGCAATAAATTATTGGCTTGAATTCTGGCATAGCCATACCCAATTGGGGATATCCAGGCTTGGTAGAGGGAAAGCCTGGGTGTTTTCCCCGATGATAGATGCTGTTTTGGTTTTATCAATGAATCCTGGAGTGAGAAGGGTCTCATGAGTAAATTTAGGACGTGGTGGATTGTTGGCTTGGAATAAAACATTTTACAACCCGAACAAGCCCCATTCCTTCTTGGGGCCAAGGCCAAAGCTGATGTTTTCTTTCACCTCTAACGATCTAAAGCAAAGTGCTGGGATGATTATGAGGAGTTAGACGGGGATTCTGTGAGTATTGAGGCCTTGGACGGGGATCTTTATCTGGATAAAGCTATCAGTTTGGGGGCGTTGAGTTTGGATTATAGTCTAAGCACCCATCCCACACCTTTGATATTCATTTTCATTTTAGTATAGCCATACTTCACATTAACCATACTCGGAAGCTTAAAATCATGAGTGTTATTTCCAACCAGAAATATGTACTCCTTCATTGGGTTCAATAGAATACTACCCTCTGACATCTGCAGACTCAAGTCTTGAACCTACACAGATGCCAAGGGATCATATCTCGTAAAATTAGACTTGCTTCTCTCCGTAAAAAAGGGAAGTTGTTTGAAAAACGAGAAGGAGGAGGAGGATAAGGACAAGTTCGTTATAAGATTGTTGCTGCCTCAGTCACTGATAGACCCTTTCCAATTCCCTTAATCGATAAAGAATATGCTCCTACGAAGGACCAAGTTATATCTAGGCACAGAGCGTACGTGCCACATGGTTCAACAGGGCCACGGGATTTAAAACTACGCTTTGCACCCTCGCAGAAAGAACTTCCAGCACCCTCGCAGAAAAGTTCCTGTTGGAGAAAAAAAAAATTTGCAGTCTCCTGCACTTTTCCGCCAGTTGTGACATCGAGAGACCCCCGTATGGCAGGCTGCAAGCTCCCACAACAATGCCGACTTGAGGCCTTGCTAAATCAAGTATACTCTCAGCAGCAGCCATAATTAATTTATAGGGATAGTAATACAGAACTATAGCTTAGCCAAATAAGTATTATCATACATGTTAGAAAATTCGCAGATGGTATCTTCTAATGCATATAGTTTGAAAGGTCCTTCCTTTTAGTGAAACAATGCCTAGGTTTTTATACAAATCAAAGACTATGAACGGCTGCAATTCGACCATGGGTTCGGTGACATTCGCCCACTCTCCTTAAAACAACACTATCCAACTGTATTGACCTTAATAAGGGGCAAATGTATGTTAGTCAATCTTTGGACAAATCCCCATATAGTATTGCCGCTATTGCTCCTAAACTTATCCTGACCTGGCTGGGTGATTTTCAATACTTGTGAGATTACACTCATAGGAGAAGAAGCTGGGTGGGTACCCAAGGTAGGTAAGTAGCACTTGGATTGATGTTAGTACATAACATACATGTAGACAGGCCCTCACATCTTAGTACTGTGCTCAAAAAACAGACATGGGATTAAATCAATTTCCAACCTCGGTGTCGACTCTTTGTACATAGTACATAATGAACCAGCAATTTCCGGTCTTGCGATACTCGAGAGGTAAATACACTGACTAGTACTCCGAAGTCGCTCCCTAAATGGTGACATCTAGACTGTCATGTAGTAGTCACATGGGCCCTAATCGCACATACATCTGCTGAGCCTTCTATCAGCATTTCAGTTGCAACAGCAGAAATCCATCGCTGTCTTACAGCTGGGTTTGGTTTTTATATCTTGCAAATTTTAGAATTTGTGGAGCTCAGTAGTATTTGCTTGATCCAAGTAAAGCTGTCCAGATACATAAAGCAGCGAATAAACAACCAGCCCAAGGCTGGTGGCACTCCGTTACACAGCGTAACCCCTTAAAAATCTAGCAATCTGTTCCTTTCGTAGGGATTTAAGTCACCCTATGTTTCATTGAACTGCTTCTTTCAAAATAGGAGAAACAGAGGCTGGTCTGAAATTACTGCAATGCCGTGATCTCTGCCTTTGAAGATGGACAAGAGCAGCGAAGGAAGATCATGCAGGTCCTTTATCTCCCAACATTTACAACGGGGTTTTCACTTTGATAAGCAAGGTGTATGTACAGTCCACCTCAATTCACTGTCTAATCATTAATCAGACAAGACATTTAGTCGATCTTAAGACAGGAAAATCAAAGGATTGAGATTATGACAACAGCCCGTCCATGAAAGCAAGGCAACGAACAGAAGACAACAGAATCTGGATCAGGGGAGTTCACAAGCAAAGCTTTATCTTTGTTTAACGGAAGTGGGGATATCTATATTTCACTGCCATCCGCAGGTTCAGTCCCAGGTCGAACTGAGTTTAGCGATTCTTCAATGTACCCTGTTCACCGGGAACTACCACAGCGATCTCATCAATCATTTATCATGAATCATCCCCCCAGCAGACATGAAACTACAAGCCTATCCACCAAGAAGAACAGTGTGGTGCAAAAAAAATGACAGGCGGGCCACAAGAGACCTAGAGGCAGAACGGATGGAGCGGGAAAACCGAGTGCTGAAGCTTGAAGCGACTGAAGACGTTAGCCCGTCGAAGAACCGGCGTCTTACCAAGAAACAGCCACTGAAAAACCCAAGCAGGACATCGGGTGTGAATGCAGATGAACCACGATCCTCTCTGCGGTTTTCCTCCTTGTTTTCCTGCCCCAGGCGTATGTATCGGCTCCGGCCGAACTCTCTGCACTATGGTGACAAGGATCCGTCAACCCAGGGACCGCAGCCTGAAGAACCATGCGTCACTATGGCATTGCCCAAACGATTTAGCGCCATGATATCCAAGGAACTAGCTATCAACAATGCACTGATCCCACCTGACGAAGAGTTGCTCTCATCACAAGAGCCTATCCTGTCAAATGCAGCCATCACAGAGTCTAAAAGAAACAAAGATAACAAGCCCCTATCTAATGGGGGGTGGAAACTTACCTTGCGAGCAGGGTCCTGTGAACGGTTGCCAAATAATCGCAGAGGGGAATCCACATACATTGAGACCGAGAGCCAAGAGTTCTTCAGGTCCACATGCGGATCTGGATCGCTTATCATTTGCCGCAACGCTTAATCTTGAAACAAGAACTTCTGAGGCAATCCAATCACTTGATCTTCATCCATCAAGCATCGTCTCCCTAAATCCGGTGACCAAAAGGGATAATCACCTCCAAGGAAACCACGGAAACTCAGAATGCAACTGGGACGCATTGATCACATCCGAACCAGGATGCTATACCACATACACCACAGCTCGCTCTCCAGCTGCCCTGCAAGAAGAATTGCTAAGGGCTACGTCGAGCAAACCCTCAACAGACAAACATCTTCAAAGGCACCAGGGGAAATATAAATTCTCATCCCCAGAGTCTTCAACGGTGAATAGGAATTATAACTCCACTTATAAAGCTATGGAGGCTGCAGCCACACTAGCTTTGCAAACCTTTGGTGGTACGGAGCATACCGCATTGGTGATGCCGACCGAGCAGGATTTACATTCTACACATGGCCTGTCACATCCTCAGTATCCCTGTCAGTTTTCCAGTGCAGGAGCCAAAAAAGGCGAAAATGCACGCAACCATTCTACCAGCATTACGAAGGACCCAGGAGAACGTTCTGTAGTCAACTATGCGTCGATGAAAAACTGGCATTATACCTTTACTGATCCGAGTTCATGGCAGGCGACGATTTTAGAGTCGAACCAGCTAGAACATTCATTTGCCAAGAGAGTGAATTCACAGTTATACGATTTGCCAAGCCACAGGCTAGATGGCCTTGGAAACTGTCAGTTGAAACAACATGTAGGCCGAGAAGAAAGTACAAGCTTTCGGTCTTCGACAGCGGGTTACAGATCCAATATATGTCGAGAACACTTAAGTCGACGTTCTCTGGTTACTCCCCAGTCATTGACATTTGAATCACTCCAAGTGGATTCCAAAAGTAAGACATTACAACTGGGTGGCTCTAGCTCCTCCTTAGCGATATCTTCTGAAGAGCCACGGTCCGAGGATTACAACACCGCAGACGAGGCCCGTTCAAATGTTTCACTTTCTCATAGTGACAGTGTTGCGTCAATCGGGAGCTCCAGCAGTGGTAGTTTGCCGGATGCGGTTGGAATTCCTGATTGCGATATTTTCAGAGCCTCGGTTACTACAGTTTCTGACAAACCGAAAACTCGAACGAATGAAAGCATTGTTGATGACATTTACTTTCGAGTAGAATAGTCAATTGGGAAGTACTTTGGCATTTGCTGCCAGTGTAAACGCTGGCACGATATGCCATTGGGATTGCCTGCGAAATTATGTTGGACCAGCACCTCGGATATTAGAGAAAGGAAGTCCTCTATGGCCTATATCAGCAATCAACAGACCACCTTGACTATGCCGAAAGGTGCCATGCCAGGAAACCCATCCAATCTACCACATAGCGGGCCTCCTAGTCTACCTGTGAAGACACAGACTCTGACATTTCCAGTACAACGTTGTTGGTGCGGACATGATCTATCCATATGGATAGATCATGTTGGCAAGGATGGACGGCCGCTGTTCATCTGTGTCGGAGGCATCATTGAGGTTGCAACAAAGTGGACAATCTGCATGAGCGCGTTTCGCCCCCCATTTGTTGGCTGATTCATGGATGTGCCATACACACTCATAGAGATCTAGGATTCACCTTGTCTACTCTCTTTTCAGCCAATGAAAAGCTATGTATGGCACTTAGCGGGCGTGGGCGATGAAGCCCAGACATGTCTAGGATCCCGGAGCTCATCTCCTAGTGAGAAATAGAAATGGCTAGGGAAATGGCAGGAATAGCCCAATGAAATAGGATAGTTGTAGTACTCAGCCTTCGAAGCTGACATCGCTGGTTATCACACAGTAAAATAATTTAGCCTTGACAAGGACGAAATCGGAAAGCATGATGTCAGGTAAATGAATGTTGTACTATCAGAATTCTAGATAGGTGCCAGACGAATGAGTCTTCGAGTTGATGATATTACGGTGTCCGTTTAGCCCGTATTAGCACATGGTGAACTCTCTAACCACGAATGTACCGCCACTCCACCACCCCTCCTTTTTGGGTTTCATTTTCACCTCTTTCCGTTTGTAACAACCAGCGGGTCTTTAAATGGCTTGCGTTTGGCGCCATGGTGCGTCAAAGGAGCCTTTCAAATGCTTCCTCAACTTCTTCTCTTCCTGAGAGAAATCGGGTATGTATGAATCTACGATCCAGCACTTCCAGCACTTGATGTGCTAAGTGTAATGTCCCACTAGATCATTGCTTCTAATACCCGCTAGGAGCTTGAGAGCATGTATGACTATCTGGCCAAGATCATTCTTCTGGGGCCAAGCGGGGCGGGAAAGTAAGTCGTTCTGATGTCGTCTTCGAAACCTCCTGGGGTCTTGTCGCTCACTAACCCCTCCGCAATGACAGGTCTTGCGTACTACACCGATTCGTGAAAAACGAATGTATGGTTTGGAATTCTGTCTGAGCTTTATATATATATGTGCCTGTCCACACATCGATACATGACCCGCCGGTCTTACTCGAGCCGGGTAGCTCGTTTGCTAATACGCCATGGGCACAGGGAGAGTACTGTCATCGCAAACAATTGGTGTCGAGTTTTCATCGAAGATCGTCAAATTAGGTGCCGGGCCCCATCGAACAAGGATCAAATTGCAGCTGTGGGATACTGCAGGGACTGAAAGGTTTCGGTCCGTATCCAGGTCCTATTATCGAGGAGCTGCTGGGGCAATTCTCGTTTACGATATAACATCCCATGCTTCATTTGCATCACTTCCCACGTTCCTGATGGATGCGCGCGCTCTTGCTTCTCCAAACTTAAGTGTCTTATTAGCTGGCAACAAGTCAGATCTGGCATCTGACGCCTTGTCCCCAGGCGATGTTCTTGATGACAGTATGCGGCCACCTCCTACACCGTCAAGCACTTCCAGTAAGCAGTCTTCCTTTCCATTCGACTCGAGCACCGGCTCTGTTCGCTCGGCAGCAAATTTCGACGCTACAACACGGATGACAGCCACGCATGCACCTTATGGACGCGAGATCAGTGCTGAAGAAACGTCGCACTGGGCGGCTACGTCTAACATTCCGGTTGCCGTCGAAATCTCGGCTCTCACGGGTGATGGTGTAGAAGAAGTTTTCAACCGGCTGGCCCGGATAATTCTCACAAAAATTGAATTGGGCGAGATCGACCCCGACGATCCACAGAGTGGGATTCAGTATGGCGATGGCGGTCTCTACGGCCATAGCACGAGTGATGGATCTAGTATCCGGAGTTGCCTGACGCTTGACGACGGTGCCGTCCAACTCCACCGCAGGAATCCAAGAAAGAACACGGGTAATAATTGGAAGGCTGGTGTAAGAGAGTGGGAGGATGTTTTTCGTTTGGGTGATACGCATCAAAGGAGAGGCAGTGGCTGTTGTTGATGCCTCTGACCGGGCTATGCACTTACCATGAGCTTGGCTGTTCGCTTTTCTAACGGTGCCCGTCTTCGGTCATTTTGCCTACATGATCCAGACGTGTGACGAGCGCACCGTGTCTCAGCCGTATAATAGAACATGCTATCGGCAGCTCGGGCATATACCGAATGGCTGCACGCGCTGATACGTTATCAACAACCACTCTATTACATCTTTTATACTTTTTACAGGGAAACTTGAAGCTTATGTGATTGCTTCATAAGAGCACGGTACCCCTGATGGTCATCGTCTTTGTTTTGTTTGCGCGAGTGAGTGGGTTTAATGAGCTCCTGTTTGGTAGTTTCTATGCATCTCTTGTTCTTCCTTTATATCTTGCCTGAGCAAAATAGGTTTCTGAAATTCTCACTACCACTCAGGAGAACCAGCTACTGATTATTGAAATACATTAACTATATATATTTAATGTAATAGTCGAAGATTTGATCCTACCTTTATTTTCAAATGCTTACCTACTTAGGATTTTCTAATTGTCGGTGCAACTCATTTACATTACAATAGAAAGGGGGAGAAAAAATGTTTCAAATGAGTGAACAGAGGGAAACAAAGTATATATTGAACAGCCCTTAATTGATATTCACAACCTGCTTTTTTGCACCTCTTATCTGCTGTGCCGAGAGGGCTTGAACGTGTTTCACGATTGGATCCCAGCAATAAGTGTCTTTATGCCCTTCCCGGATTTAACCTCCTCAAATGCTCGCTCAGCGTCCTCGAAGTTAACAATGCCCGTGATTAGTTCCTTCACATTTACTTTCCCGGAAGAAACCAGAGAGACCGCAAGCTTGTAGTCACCACTGCCATAACGGAAACTACCTTTGATGTTCAACTCCTTGGTGCAGGCCGCCATAATCGGGAAGGTGATCTCGCTCCTACCCATGCCACCCTGCACATAGGTTCCACCCGTACGAAGGACATGTATTCCTGTGTGGACCGAAGGCTCCGCCCCTGATGCATCAATGACAACATCTGCACCCGACCCCAAATCGTTTTCCTCTATTATTTGACGAGCGTTCGCAGACGGTGTTGCTTTCGCCGGCTCGAATATGGCAGTTGCTGCATACTTCTTGGCGAACTCCAATCTACCCTTCTGGATATCCACAGCGATAATTTTGGACGCTCCGTAGGCTTTGGCCACAGTACAGCACAAAAGTCCGACAGGGCCAGCTCCGAAGACCACCACAGATTGGCCCGGGTTAACGACTGCTTGTTTAACAATGTGTACAGCGACGCCGAGAGGCTCCATCAGTGCGGCCTCCTGCAGGGTTATGCTTTCAGGGAGTTTGTAGCAGAAGTCCTCTGGTAGAACGTAGTATTTGGCCAAGGTGCCGTCGTACGGAGGGGTTGCAGCGAAGGCCATCTTCTCACAAAGATTGTATTTTCCCATCTTGCAAGGTTCACACCGGCGACATGGGACACCAGGTTCCATGGCAACGCGATCTCCTACCTTCAAGCTGGTGACTGCCGATCCAATCTTGCACACTACTCCAGAAGATTCGTGTCCCAAGACCATAGGCTCCTTTACAACGAACTGCCCAATGGATCCATGTTCCCAGTAATGGACCTTAAATACAAGAGATTCAACAGGTCAGTGGGGCAGGCACTCGATCTTTCACCTGGTGTTGGGGATACACACATCGCTACCGCATATACCAGTGAACCTGACATTCACGAGAACATCGTGGGGATCTATGATTTCCGGAACTGGCCGGTCTTCAAATTTGACCTGGCGGATACCTTCGAGAATGAATGAAAGATTCTGGAAATACTTGATCACTGATTAGCGATTACTTTTCAGCCAGTCTAGACGGGTCAGGCCCCATCACAAAAAGGCACACGGAGAACAGACCTGGACAGTAGAATACTGGGCGCTCATGATGATTTTGACTACCAACTATGATGGCAGTCACGGAAAAAAAGAGGAAGTGTTATGTAGGAACCAGAAAGAAGAGAAATTTCTGTGTTTAAGGTGGTAGCCACTGCTCAGTTTCCTATTCTTGTCCCTTTATTTAACCTGTCTCTCGGCTTATTGAAGATGGCGTCTTTTAAGCCAGTTGTGTTTCGATCCGTGGACGGCATTCTTTCTGGATAAATAAGATCGTCGTTGTGTAGTTAGGCGCGAGACACTGGGGGCAACTGTGCTACTCCATGCTGCAATGGGTACCTACTTAACTTTGTGTACTCCGGAACTAGGTAGTATGGAGTATAGAAGGCGGGGTGGAAGCTTCTTCATTGGCCCATAATTAGCCGACTGCCCCTATTTAGCCGGACGAGTTGAAACCCAGCAATCATTGGTTATGGTTATGGAAGCAAATCACTACTAACTATCATGCTGCAGCCAGTAAATTGCACATGCATTAAACTGCATTAGGCTGCCTGGCTACAAAGTAAGTAGTATATAAAATGTAAACGATTTGGTACCCGATGGTGTGGCTTTTTCCGACCTGTGCATCCATTACTGTATTATTTGTATGATATGCAGGATGTATTATACATAGTATATAGGAATTCACCATCTAAATTACCTACACAACACTATGGGTATTAGGGACGCCACATCGCAATATTGATAGACTATCAGTTGACCTTGGGTTCATTTTGGCAATTGTTAATGGGACCCTACAACTGTCCCGAGGGACCCTACAAGCCCCCTCACCGCCCGGCCTAATTAGGCCATCTGCGGGCAATACTGAATACAGATAGTATGACTTGACATATTCTACTGTTGTATTATATCTGCTTCAGCCTGTCTGCTTGTATAGATTCAACCTGTCTGCTTATATAAATTTAACCCCGCTTGTATATAGTAAATTTAATCTGTCTATACTTTATATAATTTACTATATAGAGTTAAATCTATACAAGCAGACAGGCTGAATCCATACAGGCAGGCAGGTTGAATCTATATAAACAGGCATGTTAAAGCAGAAGTAATACAATCTCTAACAACTAAAATTATATACTTATAGATCACCTGAGCAGGAGTTATTAATATAGTAGGCGGTGGGGGTTTGTAGGGTCCCATTAACAATTGCCTTCATTTTAGCGTTGTTTAGGCGGTGAGATGTGATTAGATGAAGCACTGACCGCTTGTGTGTACTGTGATACATGTCGAAAAGATTGTATGTGGACCCACCAATTCAGACCGCTTCTTTATCTGAAGCCACTCAGAGACACATATTCTTATTACACCGGCAGAATTTGAGATAATTAAGTAAGCTGTAAATATGATGATTAATCAAGGAGGGTGGAACGGTCCACATACAATCTTTTCAGGGTCTATCACAGTAGAGATAGCAATAGTCACCAGATCCTGACCCATTACAGTGGCATGACAGGTGTTTTTGAACACCCTGGTTAGACCGCTTACTTAAACAGGTATAGGTAAGCTACTCTGCCTGGTAAAACAGCCCTCACTGAGGTCAAATTTTCTCAGGCTAGCCATATAATATTGACGGTCTAGCTAGGCAATTGATACAGGGACCCTACAACTGTCCTGAGGTACCCTACAAAATATCTCACCGCGTACAGAAAAGCTGTATTAAAAAATTCTGCTCAGGTAATCTATTAGTATATAATTTTAATTATTATAAATTATATAACTAGTAGTAAGTCTTTAGTTATATAAACAGCTAATATCTTTATAATTAATATCTCTGTAGCTAATATCTTCTCACCTAATATGATTAATATAATTAATATAATTTTGAATTATTTAAATTAATTATTTTTATAATGATTCAATTAATATTTTAATTAATTAATTAGAGCTTAAAAATAATAATAATTTTGATATTATTCTTCTTTATAATAAAACTATATTTATAATTCTTAATAATATACTAGCGGGTGCGATCCCGGTATATTCCATTTTTTTAAAATATTTAATTTATTTAATTTTACTTACAGTACTCTGCAGATCTTTATTTATATATATAATTATAATATTATTAAATACTAATTTTAATATAATTAAAATAAAATTTTATACTCTGTTAATATTTTATATAATTAAAAAAATATTTTAGTAAATTAATTTTATAGCTAGCAGGACTAAATTTAATATATTAATTATTTATTTAATATAATTATTTAACATATAAAAAATTTAAAATAAAATAATTAATTATATTTATATATAATTTTTTTTATTATAATTATACAGCTGCTAGAATATTATTTATTTTATTATATTAAATTACTACTGTTAAGTATTAATATAATTAAATTAAAATTATATTTATATTTAAATAGAATACTATAACATATTAAATTATATTAATTTTATACAGCAGATATAGATTTTTTATAATTTAAATTTAAAATATTTATAATATATATACTAAAATAAAATATAAATTTTTATAAAATTATTCTTTAATTTAGATCTTTATTATTTAATTTTTTATAAATATAAATTATTAGATAATTAAAATTTTTATACTTTATATTTTTATTCTACTAATTTTATATATAAATATTTATATTATAATTAGAGTGGATTAACCTGACTGTTATACCTTAACCTTAACCTGGCCATAACCTGGCGGTCAGGTTAAGGTATAAAATCAGATTAACCGTCAGGTAGAACAGTTAACCGCGGTTAACTGTTATACCTGTACTAGTTCTAAAAAGACTAGTTAAGGCAGAAATTAGGCAGAAATTAGGCAGAAATAGGCAGAAATAGGCAGAAATTAGATTAAAATCAGGCAGCAGTATTTTATCTTATTTTACTGCCTTCTAAAATAGGCTTAGTTGCCGAGAAATTAGACCCGCTGGTTAACCGCAGGTTAAGCCGGTCAGGAATATATATATTTTTATACCTGACTATAACCTGCGGTCAGGTATAAAAATCTTAATTAACCTGACCTGACCTGGCTGTTAGCCACTCTAATTATAATAATAGATTTTATTTATAAAATTAATTAATATTAGTAAAATCAATTTCTATAATAGATTCTTCTTTATTAATATTAAATTTATTTTAGAGAATATTATAAAAGTTTATTTTTTTAAATATATAATCATGAATTATTATATTAGTTAATAAAAATTAAATACTAATAAATATATTTAAGATATTTTTTATAGAAGTAGTCTACTAGATAATTAAATAAAATCTTATGATTTTAATTAAAAATCTTTTATAGTATAGTATACAGTTTTCTATAAAAAGATAAAATAATTAAGAATAATTATATAAATAGGATCAGGACCAGCAGAGGCTTTATAAACTATATTAAGATAGCTGTTATAATCTATTTTTATACTTTAACTTAATTATATAGTCTATATATAAATAATAAAATTAGAGTGGTTTAATCTGACTATTATATCTTAACCATAATCTGACTGTATATAGCATGTATAGTCCCTACAGGAAGATAATAGAGTTAAGAATAGTTTTATTAATAGGATCAAGGCCGGCAGGGGCTCTGTAGGCTATGCTAGAATAATTAATATAGTCTATTTCTGTACTTTAGCTTAACTATATAGTTTATATATAAATAAAAAATATATAATAAATAATTATATACTAGACTAGAGTGGCTAACAGCCAGGTCAGGTCAGGTTAATTTGAATTTTTATACCTGACCGCGGTATAGCTAAAAAACAGGCAGTTAACTGTTTTAACTGTTCTTAGTACTAAGACCTGCCTGTTATATCTATTTAGGCTCTAGTA
The DNA here is from genome assembly GCA_003184645.1 of Aspergillus ellipticus CBS 707.79. Taxonomy (NCBI): domain Eukaryota; kingdom Fungi; phylum Ascomycota; class Eurotiomycetes; order Eurotiales; family Aspergillaceae; genus Aspergillus; species Aspergillus ellipticus. The sequence continues at coordinate 3,859 of KZ825950.1, read as the reverse complement.
TAGTTAAAGTATACTTAGATTAAGTAGTTATTTATCTAACTATTCTAACTATTATCTAGAAATATATAGAAACAAGCTTTTTAAATTAGAAAAAAATAATTAAAAAAAATATTAGTATCTTCTCTATTTTTATTTAGAAGAATTAATCAGAAAATTCTAATAATATTAATAAAATTTAATTTTTTATATAATTATTATTTTTATAGTAAGAAATATATATAAATATATATAATTACAGCTTAATTTAAATTATATATTTTAATTATAATATATAATAATTAAAAAATTATATATTTATTATTAATTAAATTATTAAAAATAAATATATTATTTTTATTTTACTATTCTTCTTCTTACTTTAGCTTAAATAGTTTATTATATTCTTATTTCTTATCTAAAAAAGCTGAATTATTTATATTATAAATTAAATTTAAAAAAAAAACCTGTATAATATTATTTATATAGTTTTTTTAGTAACTATATTTTTTAATAATTATTTAATTAAATATTAGATACTGTATCTCTTAAACGATTCTATAAAAATCTTTTCCAGATCTTTTCTATTAATATAAAGATCTATTTTTAATAATAATTTATTATATTTTAATTATCTTTATTTAAATAAGAAAATTATTTTATAACTCTAGACTTAAAATATAATTTTCTGTTTATTAGATTTTCTAAAATAAATAAGATATAATAAGTACTTTAGCTGTATTTAAAATATAATAAATTATATTTATATAAAAATATATTTTAAAATAAAATAAACTATTTTTATAGAATTTTCTATTTTTATTTTTCTATATTTATTATTTATAGAATAGTTTTAAAATTATAAATTAATTATAATTATTTAATTTATTTTTAAAGAATATTATTAAACTCTTTTTTTCTATTTTTCAGATTTTTATAAATTATAATAATACTTAAATTAAGATAAGTTTCTTAAATTAGACTTTTTCTTTTTTTTAAATCTTTAGATTATATATATTATAAAGAATCAGAAGATTATTCTATATTTAATTTATAAAAAAAAACTTTCTATTTTCTAGAATTAGTAGTAAGAAATAATCTTTTCTAAAATCTGTATATAAGCTTAAAAACTGCTATTTTAATTTAATTAGAAAAAAATATTAATAATATAAAATAGCTTTCAGAAAGATATATTATTTTTTAATAAAATTTTTTATATCTACTATATTATATATCTTTATATTTTATAATATCCGGAAATTAAAAACTCAGAAACTAGTTTTATAAGCTACTATCTTTATAAAGATTATAAAAAAAAAATATTATTAGTAGTATCTAAATAAATAATTAGTTAGATACTGAGTAAAAAATTATTACAGATATTTATATTTTTTTTAAAAATAAATTTATTTTTAATTATTACTTTCTCTAGACTTCTGTAGTCTATAATAAATAGAATTTTTAGAATTAAATCTTATATTTTATAATTATTTATTATATACTATTCTGAACTTTTGAATATATTTAATTTAAATAAATAATTAATTTTATAGTTTTATTTTTCTACTGAAAATTAAGTTCTTTTAATTAAATATAGTTTAAAAAATATCTTTTAAAATTATTAAAAAATATATATATAACTGTTATTAAAATTTTTAAATACTAGATAAATATTAATTATAGTAGACTGCTAGATAAGTCTTAATTAAAAAATATTTCTTATTTTAATTAGATATTTTTTAATAGAAGATATAGATTACTATAAAATTTTATTAAATTTCTAACTAATATCTAGATCTTATACTAGTAAGAATCTAGCTATAATTATTCTATCAGTCTTATATAAATATAATCTATTCTATTAATTATTAGATATAATAACTAATAATACTAATAATAATAATTTAATATTTAATATAATCTTATCTGAACTCTAGATTTAATTCAGCTAGAGCAGCCAGCTTTATAATATTTTATTTAATTCTAATCTTATAATAATTATTTAAAACCAGTATTATATATCCTGTCTTATTTATATAATTCAGTTTATAGTTAATACTCTTTTATAAAAACTTCAGATTAAGATTTTAAATAATATTATTAAATATATATAAAAAAATTATAATAAAAGTTTTAAAACCTCTTCTAATATTTTAAAAATTTTTAAAAAGATATATTCTAGAAGCTATCTGTAAAAGACTAATATAAAAAATATTTTAGAAATTATTTATAAAAAATTAATATAGAAAGCTTCTATTATTTATAATAAAAATTATCTAAATTAGTTTTTTACAGACAGATTTTAAAGATCTTTTTTTAATAATAATTAATTATATTAATTCTTAATTATAGATTTAGAAGATTATATAATTCTAAATATAAATTTTTAATATTATAAAAAGTTTTAGCTTATTTAATAATTTAAATTAGATTTAATTTACTATTTTTTTTTAACTGTAAAACTTACTAGAACTTAACCTATCTTATAATTTACTAGATACTTAATTTTTATTAAATAATTAAAATTTTTATTCAGTATTATAATTATAATAATATTAATTATTTTTATTCTATTTATCTGAAAATAGTAGATCTACTATTTATAAAATTTATAATATTTATAGTAATCTTTTTAATTATCTAGATTATTTAATTATTTAACTAGTAAAAAAGCGGATACTCTAAAAGAAGAAGATTCTTAGAGATTTATAATATATATATTAAAAGTTTTTAAAATACTATTATTATATTTATTAAATAGAAGATTATATTTATATAATTATAATTATTCTAAATCTGATATTAAAACTTAAAAAATTTAAAAAGAATATCTTGCTAGATAATATTACTGACTAATATTATAAGTATTAAATTATTTTTGAAAAGATATTCTATTTTTATTATAGTCAGAATCCGGTTATTAATATACTATTAATTATCCCTGGATTACTGTCAGGCCTGGATAAAAACTTTTATAATATTTTTAAATACTGGAGACTCTTACCGGCAGCTAAGATATTTAAAGAATTTAAAATATATTTAGATATTAAAAATATATAACTTATAAAAATATTTTTAATTAAATTAATATTATTTTAGATATTATAGAGTATACTAATATTTTTACTTACTAGAAATTCTACTATAATTAATTTTTTATTTTTTATTAGATAGCTAGAGATTTTTTTTTAATTATTATTAATAATATTAGTATTAAATATTTATTTAATAATTTTTAAAATATTTATTATTATAACTAGAGTTATTTTTATTTTAATATAATTAAAGTAGTAATACTTTAGATATATACTAATTATTTTACTATTAGTAAGAAGTACTAAAATATTTTTAATAATCTTAATCCAGATTTAATTATTTTTATATTTAAAAAATAAAAAAAAAATAAAATAATTATTATTTTTTATATCAATAAAAATAAAAATATAAATAATCTTAAAAATAATCTAGAAGATAGATTATTATTAAAAATAAAAAAACTAGTTTTATTTAAATCTTTAAATATTATATATATTCAGATAAAGATAGAAATCCAGTTTTTTTAATTTTTTTATTACTATAATTATTATTTTAGATAATATAAAAAATAATATAATCTTAATAGTTTATCTAATATCAGATATTATTTTTATTATATTAGATTCTATAAAAGTCTTTTTTAAAATACAGTATATTTCTTAAAATTAGGAAAGAAAAGATTAAGCAGATTACAGAGATCAGACAGGTTAAATAGATTCAATAGATTAAATAGATTAAATAGATCAGACAGGTTAAATAGATTAAATAGATTAAATAGATTAAATAGATTAAATAGATTAAATAGATTAAATAGATTAAATAGATTAAATAGATTAAATAGATTAAA